>JAQGBW010003678.1:0-15641 GCA_034698625.1 Julus scanicus | reverse complement strand
TATAACAAGACCTTGTATACGTCTTAAAGAATGTGTATACATTTTTAATTTTATTGACACTTTTTTATTTTGAAAATGAAGTGAAGTGCAAATTTTACCATTGAAATACATAGGGTACCAAACCCCCTTAAGCGGGTTTCATTGGGGCTTAAAATTTTTTCATCCAGTTGTTTGATTCACACTCTTCAGTCATATTCTGGTGACTAACCAATATTCTAAATTCTCCATATTTTAAATGACAGCCATTTTGATTGTGACTTCAGTTTTGTGTTTTACCTAATTCAGTCAAACTTTCATCTCGGGAGGAAAAACTAAAAACACTTTTTGAAAGCTTGAGAACTTAAAATATTAACCGTTAAAGATAATGAAAAAAGTTCAATAATTATATGAAGGGCATCTTGAAATTTGTGTAAGAGATGAATTTCCAACATTTTAATATCGATCGCTAATTCATAAAGCCATTTTTTTTCTTTGTATGCAACCATGCAATATATAAGGGGGGATTTTAAGAAAAAAACACCAACTTTTTCATTCAATACATGTACGTACAGCTGTTGTTTCTTATTAGTTTCTATAACAGTTTTTTTAAAAGAAATTTTATTACATCGAAGTCTTCCAAAGTTAGATTACTACGCTCTCCGATTCAGAAAACATGCCACGCGTAAATATATTTGATGTTTCCCAGTTGCAAAATGCATCGCTGAGATTGCGAACAAGATTTAATACGAAGTTCGTTTTTAAAGTAAGGGCCGTTTTGAAATTTCTGCCGACTAAAACTGAAAAGTGGGATTATTCATGCACTGTATCTTTATATGATTCTGTAGCTAGCGGCACACAAATTTTCAGCAGTTTATGTCAGTATTATTTGTGAATAACATCGAGTTTGGCAAAAATCAGGTTAAAGCTTCTTATTCGCGATATCGGTATACCGATACCGCGTATTTGCGGTTCAGAATTTAAATATTCGCATATCCGATAGTACCGATATTATAATTCCCGCATGAAAAAGATAAAATTATGATTAAAAACCCTTCGCGATGGGTTTCATAATTGTTTTTTAGTTGGCCTGAGTAGGACTTTCACCCTGGGGGCGTCCACACAGGTGACGCTCCTCTCTGTTCCAAGGACAGAATAATTACATTCTTGCTAATTATGCAAGAATGCGAATTTCTTAGAATGGATTTGTTTTTCCTGTTCTACATACTTTAAATAATTGTTTTCCTGTATATAAGCCTGTACAACTTTGAGTTAAATCACTTTTTCTTTCCTGTCCTGTGCTTGCGACTAAGCTAGGTCCATATTCCAGTCGAATAAACCTTATGTTTTGTTTTATTAAACCTGTGTAAGTTTGGCTATTTCCAACAATTCGGTTCTCTGTATTTACGACATATTTATGAAATAACTTCCGGGAACCTCTGTGATCTTGCCTATGTTGAGATTCATGCTGTGATTCGATTTTTGTTACAAAAAAACATGGATTTTCTGAAACTACTAGGAAACTATGATGTCCATAGACAAAACGCTGACAGTATAAGTTGTGATAATGGTGTCTTTTGTGTCAAAAAGTGCTTACGAATGTCCACGATGACAAAATGCAGCAGACGGGCAGAGATGCTTATGGTGAATTTCAGATAACTACAAGTGACGTCCATTTCAAAATTGTCTGTGGATGGAAATTACCACAATTTCATGCTTTGTAACTTAAGACATTTTGACAGAAAAGCTAGAGTACCTACAGAAAATTGCCCGCTAACCGATGCGCGCGAGCGGAAAAGTCACCGGCAGCAGAATTTTGTGACAAAGGAATAAAGAAATTGGTGACAAGTTACTCAAAATGTGTGGATGTCAATGATTTATATGTTAGATTTGTTGCCATCTTTAATGTTAATGTATTTCTTAACACTTTCATTGAGAGTGAGCAATAAGGAAGGCAGTATCGGTACAAATATTCATACCGCAAGTATCAAAACAAGCAGTATCGCAAACATCCCTACTACAGTAGAACCTGTCTATATGCATCCTGGGTAAATGAATAACCTCTCTAAATGCATAAAATGTTCCTTTTCTGTCTGAGACCCATGCAAATAAATGTACCTGTTTAAAAGCATAATTTTCACCAGTTCCAAGCATATGCATTTAGACAGGTTCTACTGTATTGTGGAGATGGAAACTCTCTAAAGTAGTACAGTAGAACCTTTCTAAACGCATCATGTGTAAATTAATAACATCTCTAGAAGCATAAAATGTTCTCGTGCCAACTTGGAACCCATGAATATAAATGAACCTGTCTAAAAGCATAATTTCCACTGATTACAAGCGTATGCATTTAGACAGGTTCTACTGTATAGTGGAGATGGAGACCCTCTCTATGTAGTAGTTCAGTAGAACCTGTCTAAATGCATCCTGTGTAACCTCTCTAAAAGAATAAATGTTCTTGTGCCGACTTGGAACCCATGTATATAAATAAACCTGTCTAAAAGCATAATTTCGACCAGTTCTAAGCATATGCATTTAGACAGATTCTACTGTATAGGGGAGGATGGAGACCCTCTCTATAAAGTATTTCAGTAAAAATTGTCTAAATGCATCCTGTGTTAACCTCTCTAAAAGCATAAAATGTTCTTGTGCTGACTTGGAACCCATGCATATAAATAAACCTGTCTAAAAGTATATTTTTCACCAGGCCCAAGCATATGCATTTAGACAGGTTCTACTGTAGCACACTATGATCATGCCCTTCTGGCACTTGTTCCACCTCCCTCTTACTATAGTAAGTCCAACCATAATTAGCCTCCATCCCCTTCCTGGGAATTTTTTCTTCAATAGGAGGGTTGACTTTCATCCCCTCCTGAGGGGTTATAACCTCCAGAGAAGAAGAGGGATCAACACAGGACTTCGGTTTAAAATCTACTCAGAGAGAGCCACCACTTAGAGAATTTCTCCCATCTGTAAAAATCGCACCGGCCTTAACCGGGGAGCGAACCCCATATGTTAAGATTGAACTTGACCGCATATTTTATTATGGTTTACTTATTTATTTATTGCTAAAACACTCAAAGAGTACAATACACTGTGACAACAGAATAAAAAAGGGGCTAATGCCCTTGAACATTCCACCATGGTCACATTCTGAATTGCTCAAAGATGATGATGATGATGATGATGACGATGATGATGATGATGATGATGATGATGATGTCGGACTCGAAAATAGTAGGACAACCCTATCGGGAATCAAACCTGCATCTCCCGATTGGCAAATGGATATCATCATCACTAAACCACCTAGCTTGGCATGAAATTTTTGCTAAAACACCAGTTTT
This sequence comes from Julus scanicus, assembly GCA_034698625.1. NCBI lineage: Eukaryota > Metazoa > Arthropoda > Diplopoda > Julida > Julidae > Julus > Julus scanicus. The sequence goes on along the minus strand of JAQGBW010003678.1, from coordinate 12,318 downwards.
TGCTAAAGTGTATGCCAGTGTCGGAAAATTACTGTTCATGCAAAACTTCTTTATTAAAAAACCCAAAAAACTACACTGAGTCATAAAAAAGTATAACCCAATAATAAATTACAACTTTGTGAAAAATGCTTTAATTCATATAAAAGTCGTGGATTTTTTTTAATGGGTTCTACTTTTTTATGACTCACAGTGTATATTTTCAAACGTTTTTACAAAAAATTTTGACATTTACAAATATTGCTTTAGTTAATCGCGCGACAGGTCTTTTTTGTCCTCTTGATATAGACTACTTGTAATATGCTTGAAATATTTTCATAAAACTGTACTGCACCCTGATTTTGTATTTTTAATGATTTTTTTATTTAAGATTAATATAAGATTAAGATAAAATTAAGATATGGCCCTTACTTTAAAAACGCTCCTAAAGAAAAAAAAAATTCAAAACCGCAAACTCTGTTAAGAGCGAAACTGAGTCAGACGTCATACTAGATAATGATTGCATCAATATGTATGATCATACTTTTATTGATTTCTTCAATTTTTTATTTACTTTTTATCTCTCAGAACGTAATGAATCAAAACCGTAAAATTGTAAAAAAAAATGTTTTGATCAGTGGATTTAAATGAGCAGCATCTGCTTTGAACCGTTGCCACGGTAACTCCGACAGTGTCATATTTACGTCAGAATTTTGCATGTCTTAAATATATACGATTTAGGTTCCAGATAAGATTTATTTTTAGATAATCTATTAACCAAAAACAGATTTTGCAATAAATTTATAATATTCAATAATTAGTCAAATTTTAAAATTGCGCTCAAGAAAATATTAACACTACAGACTCTACGGTTTACAAGACTGTATTATCATAATATTAAATTATAGATTTGAATGAATAATTTAAATACAGTGTGACTAAAAAGTCTCTTTCCCCCTCAAGATTTTCTAAACAAAGTCAAAATTGACAATTGTGATAAAGGGATACATATAGGAACCATGAGGTTGCAATTTAATGGTGCCAGACTGTCTGACTATCTTTTCAAGGCCATTCAAACAGGATGCTAAATAGACATATGGTTTGATTTTAAAAGTTGTAGAGAAGGACTGTATCCATCTAAAAATGCTTCCGTTAGTATTTAAACGTTCCCCTTATAGCTAGCACCGGTTGGGGAACCGGGGTAAATTATCCCAAATGGGGTAAAAATGAATTTTTTTTGGGTAATATGGAAATTTTTCTAATATTTAAATTGCTATTTTGTAAGTATGTAACCTTTTTATAAATATGTAAATGTAAATTAATTCAATAAATAATGTTTATTTAAAATTTACATTGATTGTTTTCTTTTCAGAATGAGGAGGGGGGGAAGCGGGTAATATCGACTTATGCAAAAATAATTTGGGATGATGGTTAAAAAAGTTCCCCGACTGCTGCCTTATAACAATTTTCAATGTTGCCGCCGTTAAAAAAATTTTGAGGGGGGAACAGACTTTTAATCATGCTGTGTAGTTGGAAAGCAATATATAATATTTTGCACAATAACATTTTAGTAAAAATTCATTCGTGACTATAATGTGTCAAGATAATTTTGTGGGAAAAATCCTTATTTCATTTCTTAACCATTGCGGTTAACTACTAGTAGTAATTATTATAAAAAGATATTCATGAAAATTGTGTAATTCACATAAAGGATAACAATATATTACATTAGAAATGTCTAAAAGCCACTCTCCAATTTTGAGTGCACTAAAATACAACTTAATAATTAATTGATCATACGATCGCAAAGTGCCGCGCAATTGAAAATTCACGCGTAATTTTCGAGTCTCGTCTTAAAATTTCATTAAAATTTGTCTGACTCTGAATAAATGAAACCTAAAATGTAACCCGGAGAAAATGTCTTTGCCATCTAGTCTTGTTGCTCCTAAGCATTATTGATTGACTCCGGAGTTTAATGCTTCCATTATTACGACTAGATTCCGTGAAGGAGTGCGCGTTCGGGTAAGTGTTTCCACTAGAAACTTACATCGCCGATGAAATATAAATGAACATCCCTACCTTCGTGGATATAAATAGCATTTCAGGATGCTAAGCAGTACATTTTACAAACCTAAGTCAGAGTGTTTTTCAAACGATGTCACATCGGTTAAAAAGCCTGCGAGTGCCCGCTGAGGCCACACAAGCGCTTTTTCAAAAAAAAAAAGCGTTTGAAAAAATACTAAAAAAATCAATCTACTCCCATATTTAAAAACACAGTGGAAAAACATTAATTTTGTATCCCGCATATGCTGCTAGAAACATCAGCGGAAAAAGCCACTGAGAAATAGACTTGGGCCCATTTTCGAGCATGCGTAAATGAAGGCGTGGTTCAAGCTAAGACCACACTCGGTTCAGCTCAGTACCCTACAGTCAGCAAATAAATGTCATATGATAGGGGGTCGTATCCAATTTCAGGAGAATGTTCTGTAAGGGCGTAGCACGTCATTTGCATACTTTAAATTACCCTTACATGCGCGGGACATTCCTCAGGGGGATCACTGTAGGGATCATTACAGTTCCTGCATCAGTAGCGACTTAGACATCATTGTTAGATTGAATGTTTACTAAATCAGGAGAATCGCCAGGTAGCACACATGGAAAAGAAATGCATTTTAAAAATGCATATAGATTGAGACACTGAAATGCATTTCAAAATGTATTTTAAATGTATTTTGAAATACATTTGTAAATGCATTTTTAGAAATACATTTCTAAAAATGCATTTCAAAACATATTTCCAAATGCATTTTTAAATACCCCTGTACGTTAGCAGACGATATTCGGGTGTGTGTGAATACGGCATAAGTACAGAGGGGAAATTGTATATTTTAGAACTTCATGAAAATATCAAAGCACGTGCAAAAAATATTACAATTGCATGACTATATCAAAAGATAAAGCGTTTCAAAATCTACGCAAATTTGCCAAAACACATACCCTCTGTAGTTGGCTCGTTGCACCAACAAATTTGTGAAATGCTTGTGGTTACGTGTTTGGGTTACGTGCTTGGGTTACGTGTTTGCCTCCCGATCTTAAGGTGCGGGGTCGATCCGCTCCCCAGCCAAGGTCATTGTGAATTTTTATGGATGGGAGACATTTCCTAAGTGGCAGCTCTTTCAGGGGACAGTTTAAACCGAGATCTTGTGTAGATTGTGGCACGTTAAAGACCTGTGGCGGCCCTTACTACATTGGTGCCCCCAGGCTTTGGTTTCCCCCTTTAAATACAACAAGGGCAACATGGCGTCCCAAGCTACCTACAGGGATGACAACCCCTGTACACGGCCTTCTGATGTCGTAGAGGTCAACCTCCATTGGCCCTTACCATTGGACACACCTAAATGGTCAAGGGACCTCCGCCTTCTTGCCTCTCAACTCGACCTCTTACTTAGCTGGCTCTCCTACAGGAAAGACGTCCTTTTTAGTCCTAGACTATATATATCTCCACTAGTCTAGTTTTCCTAGGAAGTCAACTACGAGCAGCATAACTTCATTACTTTCCTGTATTCAGTTATTTTGTACTTTTATAATCAATCTCTGTATTTCCTACAATTTTCTGACTACGATAATTAAACAATTAAGTTTACCCATCGTAGTCTTTGTTTTTAGTGATCTAAAGATACCCAAAGACCCTTCGAGAGGGGGTAGAAGTCTTTCCTTTGTAGGCAAGATTTCCAGGTAGGGGATGAATTAAGGCTCATTCCCTGCCATTGGTGTTTAGCCCTCGTTTTGCAGAAATAGGCCAACGTTAAAAATCAACAAGTAAACACACTAAAAGGGGTTTTCCCTCACCCAAAAATAAACAACAATGTAATTACGCTAATGGGAATTTCCCCTCTCTTTCACTCTTCTGAAGCTACAATGTTGTCCTAATCATTTCAGTTAAAATGATTCATTCCCAAGGTTAAATGATGTTGTTTGATTGAGTGGAAACCGTTTTTTTATCAAGATCACTTGGATCGATTTACTGGTTGCACATTTCCCTCGTTTCTTTTTTTTAGTTTTGTTATTATGTCTAAGTTAGTTTCCAATGCCTCTGTTATTTTCGTATAAAGGTACACCATCATATATTCAATTAATGTAAATATCACATTTACTCGTATATCGCTAAAACTTATTTTTTAAATTTTCCATCTTCCAAACGATGGCTGGGGCTCTTAGTTAAAATATCGTGTTAACACAGCTCAAACATCTCCACTTTAATGTTTAGTGCAAGTACATCTCCTATAAATGAATACTTCTGTATTACAAGTCACATATCCAGTGATTCCCGACATACCGCAACGGGTAGTCTTTATGCGAATGGGGCCAATACGCGAACAAATATGGTACTTTTAGGTTACTTCTATAAATTGCTATGTTTAATTAAAAAAAAGTAAAAAATTAATTTAAAAAATCTTAAAGAGTGTTGGTAAAATTGTAGCACATACCAAATATACTGTAAGTTCACACTCCGTCACTTACACCACTCATTTCAATTTTAGAAGAAAGTTTTGTTCAATTTAAAAAGAAAACTTATAACAATACCACAAAAGGAAAAATAAGTTATACATTTTCTATTTTTTAATCAAAATGTGTACTAAATTCAAATATCTACAAAAGTATTCACTTAAACATTTATATTTTGGTTGCGCTTACAGTTTCAGTTGCACTCACTCAGTCAAAATTAATTTTCTGACACTCACCGCAATCCACAAATATACTTAATTAATATTATTTAAATCAATAGCAGGCTTAACTAATAATTATAAAATTTTAAGAAACTTAAAAAATTGTCGCGCATTATCGCACAGATAAACGGGGGCCTTTTTGAATTTGTTGATGGAATGAACCTAAAAATGCCAATAAATGTCACTGACCCTTAAGTTAGGAAGATCAAGAAAAAATGCAAGTTATTTTTTCAAAGTGCCCTCTAGTTATTAAAAAAAATGTGTATCACAAACAACAGAGTGCGAAGATGGTTGAAAAACACTGGCGTAACATACGAGAGCATAAATTGAATGATGGTGACAATAAAGTAAAGCCATCCGTGACAAATTTGACGTTTGTCTTACTGCGTGTCTTTAGAAAAAAATCGTTATTAATGAGGAAACATAGGTCTTGTTTTCGAAGTAATGGAAACATAAGATATTTTTTTCTGAACAAATCTGTCAAGCGAAGCGCAACTACGTGTACGATTAACGTACGAGAAAACAGTATTTCAAGATAATGTAATCATAAAAGGCATCATTCTTTTGTTTTGGAGAGTTGAATAGTTCCTTATTATTAAAATTTTAGTTGTTCAAGTGCTTATGGTATTTTAATAGATCATATTTGATTTTTTTTCAAAAAAGCACTCCTGCAATGCATTGATGTTATCAGTGATTGCCAACAATCGGGGGCCATGATAAGAGACTCCAGATTTCCATCTTTCATGCTAAAAATGCAACTTTTTTCTAAAGTATTTTCGATTAGCAATGTTAGACATAACAAATTAATAATTATAAAATTGACAAAAACTACAAAAGTGCAAATTCAAGGAAAGCTTGATTTATATTCAGCAAGCTACCCTGCCATGCATTCGTGCTATTTAAGGTTGCCAACAATGCAACACAAAATATTATTTGTAACCTGTCAATAGATAATCAAATGTTCAAAATGTGCCTATTGTACTAATTTTACAACATTATAATTCAACTTTTTACTCTATCTATAACGGTTAATGTTGTAAAACCGCATGACCTAAGTACGCGAAAATAAAATGTGCGAAAGCACTACTGAAATCCTCAAATATCCCAGATAAGAAAATATTCGATATTTTTTGCAGTAACATGTTACTTTAGTTTAACAAATAATAAATAAAAGTCTTTAGCAATTTCTGTAAATTGCAGAAGTCCTTCCATACGCTTGAAGATTTATAGAGCAAATTGTGCACAAAATCTGTTGTAAATGTAATTGTATGCAATTGTAAAAATGTATTTTCATTAAAGTAAACATCTGTAGTGTTTTCAGCTACGTTTGTAAACAATATTTCCTCCTCGTAATTCAGCTCATAAAATACAGTATTTCAGTCGCATTTGAACCGCAGTCAGTTTTTGCTTTGTTATCGCAACAAGTTTATACGTGCAAGTGGCTTATAAAAATACAAAACCATAGACACAAAAAAATAGTATAAACAATTTCCTTTCTATAAAAACAATCCCTCGAAGCCAGTTGCTTATTAAACTCTTCTCCGCTATCAAAAGCCGGACTGCGATAGACAAGATATCATATACTATGATCACTCTTTTCATTTAATTTATTAACATCAATTCAACACAAACCAACTACAATAATAAACAAAAATGTTCACAAAAAGGATAATTAATATCCTTATCGGCAAATCATAATATAAATCTATAAGTTAAAGTTACGCGGAGTATTTTTAAAGTAAGGGCCGTTTTGAAATTGCTACCGATTAAAACTAGGAATCGGGATTGGGCATGCGAAGTATTTTTATATGATTCAGTAAATACATGATTATTAGTTTTCAGCACTAAATTATGTTTTTCATGTCAAGTTATTCCTCGGTATTTTTAATTCAAACCATGTTTCCAGGCGATAAGATCGGTCTCTACGGTAACTTATTAAAACTAATTTCACTAAAACGTTGGTTGCTGATTGATAAATTATTATTGATTATAATTTTGTTAATATTGCATGTAAACACAAGTTCATGACCGTAATTGGAAATAAAAATGCAGGCACTGAAACGCGGCTTTAGAATAAATGACATGTGTGTAGCAAAACATAATTCCATCAACTGTAAAGTTTGTGCGGTAATCCCATATTTGTTAGCAAAAACAATAGTACATCTAAAACTTACAGAAAACTTTGTGAGGTTCATGGGCCAAAGTTTGGCATAAAATATATTATATAGGACAAACGAATATTCATGATGGCTAAAACAATGATCAGTCTGCGGTGATCATAGATGATTTGGTAGAAAAATTACACACTAAATGTTTTTAAAAAACGTCGTTTCACAATTTCATAATTATTTATTGAACCTTCTTTAATTACTTTCAGTTCATTTCATGATTCTGTGATAAAAAATATCAAGGGTGCAAAAAACTGCACCAAGCGATAATTACAGAAACATCACCAGCAGCAAAACTTTTGGATGATGAATAAATAAATTGGCGACAATGTATCAAAAATTTGTGAATGTCATTGGTGACTATATTATTATTATTATTGTTATCATTATTATTCATTATTACAGTTATTCCAATGGAATAGCAATACAATGATACACACTCAAAGAGCAATAAAAATTCAACAGGTCTCGAAGGGGGCCAACAGTGAAGTCATAAAAACATGGTTGATAAAGATTACAATAAAATTGAGGCAGTTAGTGAAAATGGGGGAAAAGTGGGGGAAAGGGAGCTCAGGTAGGTTCCAAAGTATAATCCCTCAGATTTTTCCTCCAGTGCCAACACGAATCAACTTATGTCCTGTATGTTTTTCGCTTCAGGTAGAACGGCCCTTACTTTAAAAACGGACCGCGTACTTTCGCTTAAGCGTAAATACCATATATAAACCAACAATCCGCAAACTGATAAGGTATTACACATTCTCAAATCTTTGTAAACCACTCACTACATGCACTACAGAAGAAGTTCTTGGCCCATTTTCATAATTTAATAATTAATACTCGTCATTGTGGAAGCGACTCGAATCCCCTAAATTGCGCAATATAAATGAATTGCCCTCGTAGGCCCATTGCAGCTATTATTTTATTTATTATAAGAATCGATATATAAATTGGATGGAAGAAAATAGCTTTTCGTTCGTCTCCACATCGATCGGCTTTAGTGGCTGACGTTTCTCCCAACAAAACTCCCTTTAGGAACTCACTTGTCAATTCAACTAATGAATGACCCTTTAATTTGCAAACTTGAGAACTGCTGTGCCCTACTTGCATACTCTCACTTGTGTACATCACTAGGCGTCACAATTTAGATATTTTTAGATCATGCGCTAGATATACGATGGTAATAAACATCTATCCTTGCCGATAACCAATACAGCTTTTGACATGTTTTTAGTTTGCTCGCTTGTTGATTTTTAACGTTGACCTATTTCTGCATCAAGAGTGTAGACACCAATGCCAGGGCTAGGGAGGGTTTATGCGATACTACTGATATTAGTATGGTATCGATACACCCATACCTCGCTTTACGGCCTAGACACGTTCTGGAAAAGTTGGCCGTAAAGCGAAAAGACGTATAACAAGTTGCCGTATAGACATAATACGAAACAGCTTTTTTTTTGCCGTAAATCGAAAAAAGTGCCATAATCAAAAAAAGCCATTATAGAGTCATGCTGTATAAAGAGCGGCCGTATAGCGAGGTATAGGTGTACTTCTAGCTGTTTCAATACCAAGTATTTTTGTACTCGGTAACTTGCTTTCGATATTCCATCCATATTGATACCTGAGCACGCGTATCAGTAAAATGTATTGGATGATATTTGGCGTCCAGGGCAAAACACCCAAATCGACAAAAACTGTCGATACTTTCTTCCAATACTTTGGCCAGTATCGATGCTTTATTTTGATAGTGATTTCGATACTTGGTATTGATGTTTTTACTGATACACCTATACCTCGCTATACGGGCGACCGAAAAAGCCACCTTGGAGAAATCCGACATGCCAAACTATTGACAACTTTGGGAGGTGGATCCTTCGTTATACGGCTTTTCGCTTTATGGCCAAGTTTTCTGGAACGCATCTAGGCCGTAAAGCAAGGTATGGGTGTACTGACATTCCTAGCAACCCCACTCATCATCAATTAGGTGTATCCATTGAAGGAAGAGGACCTATGCAGATTGACCTCTACGTCAGACAGACGGCCTGAAGACCCCCCGCAGACGCCATGCGAGGGGAAAGCCTCTGTACAGAGGTGATCACGTGATGACAAGGGCTGCCACAAAGGCTACACCACTTAGCACAAGACTGAGATATAGGTGGAGAGATTAGGTGAAGCAGACATCAGACCCCACCAGGGTTTCGCCTACGTCTGTTATGATGATGATGACTAGTGTAAAATAGTTTTTGTCTGTTTGTCTAAGATTAGGCACGCACTGGTGATTTTGTTCAAGCAACTGTTGATTTTTAATCCCGCAACCAAATAATTGAAACCGGTTCCATTTTAGGGTGATTTTATTACCAAAAACCTGTTTGTTGTAACGACCAGGGCAATATATGTGATCACATTTCAGGGAGGGGGAGAATATATGGTCCAAAAATCGTGGAAAATTGGCGGATTCTGGTTGAAATTTGTAAAATTTTTGGATTTCAGGGGATCTATCCCCAATATCCTTCCCCATATACTATACGGCCTTGGTAACGACCAACAGGTTTTGGGTGAACAAAAGTGGAAAAAAATCACTAGTGCGCACCTAACCGAAAATTTAGTTGCGTTCAAAAAAGTTGCTAGTGCGCGCTTAGCCTTATACCATGGCCAACATGTTGAACCATAACACGTTTGGCACATAACTTAATGAAAAAACGTTTTCGGCGTTTATAAGCGTTTAAAGAGAAGATACGGATATCCCAAATTGATCTCCCCAATTTAAAGTAGTATATAGTAAATCACTTTCCTAAGCATCAATGGTCCCAAAGCGGGCATGAAGCCGCTTGCCGTGTAAGGGGTTTTGCGCTTCCTTCGGGGATGTCCCAAAGTACTTCTAGCTGTTCGTGCGATAAATCCTGGCTTACATTCTCACACAACCAGTTAAATTCAGAACACGAAGCATTATTTTAAATGAGCCTGATGAGCTTAAACGAATGTCATCGGATTTCATCCCCATCGGTGTGGCAAACGCACATCGGCACAACATTCGCGGCAAAGTATCGGCGCAACATTCGCGGCAAAGTATCCGCGCATGATCGAGCATAACCTTATATACATCGAGCACACGTAAAATACACCTCATAGATAAATTACACTTTAAGCACACGCAATTATGTTAAGACGGCCCAATTAGCGCTGAGTTTCGAGCACATGTCGATATATGAAAGGTCGTCGTGTCGCGACCACATTTTATTCCTGAGGGCATTCCATTAGCACCCAGTATGCACTTCAAATGATTGCAGATTCAGGATCAACTCCATGAAAAGCACGTAGGCAGTGGAGTAGCTATAAAGCTTTTGATGCTCCAGGAGGTCTCTGAAAAAGAGGAGTGGCACCTCCTTTTATGAGATGTGTTTCTAAAGTAAGCAGTTGAAAAAATCTGTAAATTTTACAGGAATTGCCGGGTAAAATTTGAAGACCATATCCAGTAAACTGGAGATACAAGAAATTTCCTTTAAATGCTTCAGAGGGAATAATTTGAATTAGTGTTAGATCCGGGATGTGGGCAGGGCCAAATTTGCCATTTTAGGGGCCCAAGGCCAACAAAAGTTTGAGACCCCATTTTGAAAAATAAAAAATATTGCTAAGTTTTTTTAATTCCAAAAAATACTTTAATGTAATTCAAGATTTTATTTCAATTTTTTAAAAATATTGTTTACAATCTACGTACTCGACATTTTTTGGGGCCTAGCTATTATTTCGTAGGGCCCCTAGGCCACGGCCAAGAGCCCACGGCCCAACATGTGGGAGCTTAGGGCTAAGTTGGCAACAGTAGTTAAGTGAAAAAATTAAAACTGCTAACTATCCATATTAGGGTTCTGCTCTGGTTTAAGCTATAACTAGATTGTAGTTCACTCGTAAGATGAGGTTAGAATATTATTAAGTCACCAGAATATGACTGAAGAGTGTGAATCAAACAAATGACTGAAAAATCACCATTGAAAACCGCTTAAGACATTCCAACTGGGAAAAACGATGACAGGACTATTGCTACCCCCACTGTCCCAAAGCATCCACATTTTAAAGTAACTAAGTAGAAAATCCAGACTAGGAACCAAAGGAAGATCTGAAGCATATGCTCACCACAAGTGCCCTACACATTGAGTCCCTCTCCAGCATCGGAATTCTGACTTCTTTAAGAAAGACGATAACATTGGTAAAATGAACCTTCAGCAAAAAATGGGTTATTTGCTGACTACAGAAATGATGTCCATGCTTTTGGGGAACAAAATTAAGTGTCAGAATGTCTCAAGATGTCCTCTCTAATCTGGGACCAATAAACAGACTATATAAATAAAATTAAATCAATTTTAGTAGAGCGGCCCTTACTTTAAAAACGTGCCTCGTACAATGCTTTCCGCGGAAACGTATCGCAATCGATAACTTTGGGGGAGAATCTTTTCAAAGCCCCTCATTTATATCAGGTTTTCATCTCACGATGTTTGTGGTGACCTCATCGAGGGATTTCCCATTTCAAATTATGAGTTATTTATGAAACATTTTGAAACCTCAACCTGATGTCCTGAATCTAGTTGAAGCGCACCGCCTACGCTGTTGTTCACGTAAAATATAGCAAGCAGGTTCTCACATAAATCAGTGTCTGTTATAAAATATATTTCGTTATCAACAGGCGACAGGCAAACCCTACACCTAAAAGATGCCCGTTGTCATGGGATACCGTTTCTATAGTGATGAATTTGCTCAGTGGCATCTATAGGAAAAAGGCATGGCCCTCATCGGAGATAAGAAGCTGACTAGTGCTAGAAAAACGAGGATGATGTATGGCCTAAAACATTGATGGAGGAAATGTTTTCTGGAGGCCATGTTTGAAATATCTTTACTGAAATTATGGCAATAACCAAAGCCGTACGTGGTACGATAAACGCGCAACCCTTAAATTAGCATCCCCGGTGGAGACCGGTGGAAAAATTACATACGCCACATCATGTCCCATATATGGCTGAAAACATGTTTAGGCTCCATCATCAAGTGGTTTTTGGTGGTTAATAATAATTCAGGCAAGTAAATTTCAAGAAAAAGTTTATTTTAACTTCACTGCACGGGATTTCTGCGTAGAGGCTTTACGGGTGTTAGATAAAAATGAAACCCAAAATTTAGATAGCGTACAATGGGGATACTTTAGCCTGCTTTGAGTTTCTGTGGGGGTAACTTTGGGTAATTCATCAGTTTGCCCAGTTTGAATATCTCCAGCTGGTTTCAATAGGGGCTTTTTTCAGCCAATTGGAGATTCACACTCTTCGGTCATATTCTGGTGACTTCTCAATACAGACGATTCCGCTTAATTGGGACACATCGGGACTTAGGCAATTTGGCCCAATTAAGCGGCTGCCCCAATTAAGCGAATTCCACATAAGTGTGTGATGGTATACGCAAATTTTTATTCA
>JAQGBW010003677.1:0-15643 GCA_034698625.1 Julus scanicus | reverse complement strand
ATTAAAAGAATGTACCGAGTCGGTAGGACGAAGGTCAAATTATAAATGCGCCAATTTGGCAGTAAGGTCTCACACATGGAGTCAACGATGTTACGCGTCCAGGTTTAAATTTTTTGTCAGCTGAATATTTTTGGTATATTTTTACAAATAGTCTAACTATAAATGACGCACCTGAAAAGTTCCATCCTCATGTGTGCATTATTAACATTTAGTGCGTTTCCATATTGTTATTGTTAGTAAATTGAAAAGATAAATTGTAAAATATATTCTACGAAATAATTGTTTTCTTAAAGTTTTTTTTCTGTTTTGTAGGTGGTGCTGAAGTCATAATATATGCGTCTTACAATCGATGGTGTCTTCTAATTGATGAGATTTGTAATCAACAGTGTTGAGGTACCTGAAGACTAATTATGTTATATATTTAAACAAAAAAACTAATAATAATACATGCATCGAAAGCTGCACTATATATTTATTGGGTTTCTGACATTGACAAACATCATCTACACTGAATATTTAAAGTAAAAGTAGTACAGTTTTTCCTAAAGCAGATATGCAGAAAGTGCTGCTGATGTTTATAAGCCTAACAAGATATAAACAAGCTGTGTTTACGGATGTTCTAACACGACATGAACTAACCATAAGAACTCCCTAAACAACCTGCGCAACCTATACGTGTGCCCATGCGAAAACATATAATTAATATAGTTCAACAATAGCTGATTTTTTCATCTTAAGAATATGTACTTTTTTTCTGGTGAAAACGTGCTTTTTGGTGCAGCAATTTTTTTGAACTGGTTGGACAACTCAGTTGCACCGAGACAACAGCCTGTTCTGAACTTTCATTTAACCTCAGAATAGCGTGGGCTTCACGCACGCAAAATTAGTCGAGTGGGTAATTAAATTTAAGAAACGATATGCGCTGACATGTTTCGTCGGTTTTTCGTCCACTTTTTGAGGCGAAATTTCAAACAAAAGCACCTTGGCGTCCAGGAATTGCAAAACAACAGACAAAAAAAAAAACATGGAGGACTTGGTGCCATTTATCTTTGGTGGCCTAGTGCTATGGCAGCCATCCAAAGTGATGTCAACATGATAGGATACCTACCCTAAGACAGACACTCGTTCATAAACAATACGTAATTTAAGTCCTTCTGAGTGGTTCTACTGATGGAAAACGAAAGCAAAACTCCACTCTTAAAGCCATGTTTACAATGGCATGCGATGGCAAATAAACAAAACGCTTTGTGATTGGGTGCGACAGCCAGACACACTGGCAACCGACGTATTCGCCAAATGCGATTTAAATAATATAGAACTGGAATTAATTAAGGGACCTTCGAGGTTTTTCTCAAAAGCGAACTGACAATGCAAAGTCAAGGCTACGTAGGAACTTTGCTCTAGGCCTAGACATGCAACGTGCACAGGGGCAATGACACGGTGCCATTTGAATTTAATTCAATTCATTTGAGGAAAAGTAGAACCAGCACATGCAGGATGTTGTAAAGCCCACATGCGAAACTGCTATCCCTTGCAGAAAAAGTGCATCCCACAATTACTAACCAAGAGATAATCACGCCCCATATATATATATATATATATCAACAGATGGTTTGATCATTAGCCACTACTGCTTTCATATTGCCAAGTGGATCCATCGCATCGTATGAGTGGCATGTCGTGACAAACGTGTGCCACATTTCTTAAAACCCCTTTCTAACAACAACAACAAAAAGTGTGGAACACATTCCTGAGATGGTGATTCACCAACTTTTAGAAAAGCGAAACAATTGCACTTTTCTTTACATTTGTTTTTGGGTGTTTTTAAATTTCTGAACTTTTGGACAGGATCTATGGAGAGGAATCGAAATTATATTTATTCTATTTTTTTGTAATCTCAACCACTCTTCAAAACAGGAAGTTGCACGTAGAGAGCCACATAGCGTGGTGTTTATGTGGCATTCTACGGGCAACTCGCATTACACGTTTTAGGCAACACCCGATATAGAATTTCCCCAGACGTGAATTTGTAACTTACCTGACTTTTTAAAACAATTTTCTATGACCATCCCTGACAACTGAAAATTCAAAAACAATGACAACGCCTACCATCATCTTGTCTTCCATGTTAATTAATCAAAGAAATTCTTTTAGAAACACAATGGTGGTTACATGGTTGCCATTTCGACTACCTTGAACTCTAATTGGGTTTAAATAACACAAACTACTATTAAAATTAGTTTTTAAAGAGAAGGTAGGGAATTATTTTTGTTCCTTTAAATAATTTCATCACTGTATGAGTGGATACAATATTCTATTTTAGTGAAAAATGTGTAAAAACAGGTCAGTTTTTATTTATGTTAATTTATGTTAAAATCACTTTAAAGGGGAATTACCCACTGATGGTTAATGTGCCATCTTTTTGTCTTTTATTCTAACCAATAACTGGTTATCTGAAAGTAAAATGTGATAAGATAAATCTCTCCGAGTTTTTCGAAATATATATCATTTCCAGTTTCCATGATAATTACAAAGGTTTTCCAAGTCTGGAGGAACCCTGCTAGAGAAAATATTATAATGAATTTTTGTCTACATTGTATGTGATAACATTTCCCTTGATAGTTATGCCAAAATTTGATTAACTAATTTGGTTAACCTAAATCGGTTAATTGAAAAACAGGTCGCTTTGACATCAATTACGTCAAATGCAATCAGTTAAAACTAGTATTTTATCAAGGTGAATTGTTCTGAACCACTCACTTAAATCTGATCTGCTGATGTCATGTTATTGTAGATTTAAAACCGAATGTAATGCACCAGACAGTCATTAAAATTCAAGATTGTAATGTGGTCTTTCATGCATTTCTGAAACCTAATCATCACTTTCAAAAAAACTGGATCCGCCTTTGAGAGAGGCAAGTCTCGAAACTGGTTTGATTAGATGTATCGCGATTTCTAACACTATCCCTTCACCCGCTTTTATCTCGGTTCATTTATCTAATGGGGTTTAATTGTACAGGTCCATAAAGAACCTCGGGATACCATTTAATGTACTTGTTCGTACCATGACGTCATAATTTGGCATTTTCTCCCTTGTGGCCTACATCATGTTTATGTGTGGGTGATCCTCAAGAATTAACAAAACGAAAAATTTCGAAAACATTCTTAGTAAAAACATAAGATTATATTAAAAGGTTTTGGATTCCTGCGTCGCACTTGGTACATCGATTTCAACTTGTTTATACAAAATCCTTAATAACAAAATCTGATAAAGTGAATTTTAAACTCCCAATTTTGATCTCTGAACTTTATTGTGCTGATGAGAAACAAAATTTTCAAATTAGATCACTTTGTCACTACTGAGCTTGTGATTGGCACTAACACACCATACCTCATTAAGTTGAAATTACTTTCCAAAGTAATGAGTCCTAATTACGAAAGGTATGAAAGACGTTTTTTTTCTTCTTGTTGTAGCCTTATCAGATAAAAATACCCATTGTTCTTAATATGATCAACAGTGAGGGTCCAACAAAAAAATCTCCTATAATTGGAATTAATTGGGCCATAATACTGTATTACAGTACAAAATTGATGATAGTTTAGATGGGTTTTTTACGTTCTTAAGAACATTTTTCTCTAATGACTAGGCCAACGTTCTTTCACTTTTTTTCACATTAGAGAAACAAAGATGAACTATCATCGATTGTTCATTTTCTTCAACAGTAGCTTATAGAATTTTTAAAAAAAACGTTGGTTCTAGTGACAAAGAACATTTTAAATGGTTTTTATAAAGCAAAGTTTAGGATGTGAAAAAAATGGCCTCTGCATTCAAATTATTCAGGTTTCGTAACGTAAAAAAGTGGTTTTAATCATAGAATACAAGTGGGCTTAGATTTGAATAAGTAGGTTCATCTCGAAATCTTATTTGCCTACAAGATGTCTGAAACTTGGCCGGTTTAATGGTTTCGATTTAACGAAGTTTAAATTAAAAAGGCATAAAGTGGTTTGCGTGGCAGTATGGCATCCATTATCAACTGGACATGACTAACATTAATTTTTTTAAATTAAGTTGTACATGATTTGCAGTCATCTCTTAAAGATAATGATTTAAATTGTTGACCACTTTCATTTCTTAAAAAATAGTCTACCATGTTTACAAAATTCTTTTACTTAGTTTCAGTTGCTATATATATTCTTGAGCGTCAGATTCCAGACAATTCAACGAATTAATGTTCTCAAAAGTGTGTAGTATATGTTTAAAAAGTACAAATATACAGGTATACATGTATAGAGTGGAACATCGGTTATCCCAGAATTAATGTTCTTGGAAAATACTGATTAAGAATAAATGTTAATTTGCAGGAAAAAATTCAAGTATTTTTCAAGCATTCACGAGGTTCTTCCCAAATATTTTCAATACTCCTCCCATGACCAATTGCCACAATTCTCTGCCAAAGAGTCTGAAACATTTTCTATATAACTTGAAAAAACTAGGGGAATTTTTAATTTTTTTTGAAATTCAAGCATTCCAACGTTTCGGAGGTGATAAAAATTCAAGCATATTTCCCGATTTTCAAGGCTGCTGGATACCCTGTTATAATATTATACAAAACAACTAATAAAACCAATAACAATCACATTTATCCAGATAACATGCAAAATAGGCGAACTTTAGATGGTACTTCAAGACTTTACTGTTCGGAAAATCGAGTTTCTACTGTATGCTATCCAACAGAAATCGCCATAATTAGCTGTAAACAAGATATCCAGTTTAGGCAACCATTCGTATGAAGTACACAACAGTAGATTTAGTATGGTTCAAATTGATTACTCAGTTCAGTGAGAATTAACCGGAAGAAAAATGACAATGAGTACAACTGAGTAACAGTGAAAGAGCGTTGGGTAGAGAAGAAGCTTCATTTATCGTTTCAAATTCGCACTTACTTGTATTGCATATCCAATGCTTGGAAACTGAAGCTGGCCTTTTTCAATACGATTCGTTGGAAGCTTGACGTCGAGTTGAGTCTTGTTATATTAAGCTCTGAAAATTGATCCTACTATTTTCAAAAAAAAATCGTTTCTTAGTCTTATCACTACTTTTGATGCCAAGAAACTATACAGGTTTTCTGCTATCTCTCTTTTTGGGCTATGGGGAGACGTCCCACTTGCTAATTACACCATATAGTGAAAAGTACGGATCTAGTCCTGTGACGTCACGAGGTATTGATCTGCACCTTAATATAATAAATAGCAGGCTTCTTTCTTCTTGCATTAGGCTCGGTATCTTCAAATTGTAGAGTACTGGCGCCAGAAGCATAATTTCTTTTACAATCTAAGTGCAAACAAAGGACGTCGACAAATCCCTGAATTAGCAATATGTTAAGCAGCTGAATGCTGGTTAATGGACAAATAAACAGCTTTTTTTTTCTCTTGCCACGATCAAGTAAACATCCAGAACACAACTCTATGCAATTTGGGATATGGGTTGCCAACAATGGCGTCACCCTGGGAAGTAGTAATGCATCGATGTAGCTTTTAATTGTATATTGATATAGCTTTTAATTTAACAACAAAATAGATCTGTGCCATGTATGCATTTTTTGGGCGGATTGGCCATCTGAATGCCAATTAGCCTTATTTCGATTCAGCGACTCCTGGTTGTGTCAGGAATTTTGAATTCATTGGAATTTGTGGCCAGGAGGTTCTGGACCCGAATTGTATGTTTAACTTGGCAGCAATTGTCTTATAAAGTATCAACTGCCAACACCACAGATTTGCCACTTTTTAACTTGGACATATTATACTGGAAGGCGTTGCGGGAGTCTGTTACTATTCCTAGAAAATCAACTAAGATGCACATATATAAGAGCTGGGAGATTTATTCAGGGTTTCATCTTCACCTCCCCAGACAGAACACATGCAACACATGGGCATGGAATCACTTTTTTCCTAGATGACTTCCAAACAAAAAACCAAAGGGCACGGGGAGTATCCAATACCGTTGAAGCATTGACAACGGATGTATACAAGAGGCATCCTGGTTGGCGACTACATAAGGAATAACACAGCTTTTCAGGAGCATCAAAGACCATATGGTGTGTCTACAGCAGTGTGTTTACGTTGTAGTCCCAGGAAAACACAGTTCTGCAATTATAGCAATGTTGTGGTGACCTAAGATCGTTACTGGCAAAGATCAGCCATGCCAGTGCTATAAAAAAATTGTTTTTCCATCCTTGTGTTAGTTTACATATGAAGGTCCAATAATGACATTAAGGGAATAAGATGGCAATAAATATGACTACTATAGAAGTTTGATTAGATTAGTTTTAAGGACCTAAACAGCTTACTCCTCGTTCACTATAGCAAACTTTTTAGGATTATAACTGAATTTGAACATGGAAAAATAAACTAACAAGCAACTAAACCAGATCACCATGCAGGCACTTAAACACTGTATTTTTTTAATGGTGTACAGGGCTCCAAAAGATTTACTAAAATAAACGAAACTTTGTTATACACGTGTTGCTGTGAATGCCAGTTTTATGTACAATTGCTGAAAATTGAAAGCTATTTGATCATATTCCAGTATTTACTTATTCTTTGTTTCTATAAAGATGTTTCAAACGTACAGTAATGCAAAAAATAAATTTTAAAATTTGTATTATAGCTAAAGATAAAAAAAGTTTTATAACCTTATTAAACTTGCATCTATAGCTGGATCTATATTATACGACGTGTTATCATCTCAGAATAAATTCAACGGCTATAAAAATGTCATTTTAAAATTAACAGTTTTTATATAGTATATCTTTAAAGCGAAGATTTGGTGCGAATTTTTCCCCAACTCATTGCCAAAGTGCATTTTTTAACCTTGAAATTTCAAGTACCGATTTTGCAAGTTGCTTTCATCATTTTTGGGTTACTGCATTGATGGGCGTATTGACCTAGTGCACGACCCGGATTGCTGAGACCCTTAGGGTGGGGAGCCCCTTTAAGGGATAACATCAACGGTTGCCCCGTACCTGGGCGTGGGGTCTCCTCGCCCCAGGCATCACCTTAGCATTTTAACGCTTCTTTTCATGCTAAACCCAGGCTTGAAGCGTATTTTTTTATTATAGTACTTAATAGCATATTCAATCATTATTATCTTCTTTTTTTATCAAACCTGAATTAAAACTTGAGGAACAAACCTTGATGAGCACGGAACCAGAATCCACATCCATGTATAGAATAATTTTTGAATTAATCTTAACATTTTTTTTTTGAAATTTTTGCTATTATCTGCATCCCACAAAAACTATGAGCCATTCTGAAATCTTTGTTTTCGGTATTAGGGGGTAGTTCAGCAGCGACGTGTAACGGAAGTGAAACGGCTAACGCGGCGCTGCATTATCACGATATCAAATTCCTCAGTTTATAAACGGAAATGTGGATTATCAATTATTATACGTATTACAAAGTCTGTCACGTAGTACTGCACTTCACTTCACTTAAAATATACAAGTATGGCAATATGGAGAGAAATCCATGAATGTTTGACAATACCCTGGTGAAAAAACAATAGAAACCAATATAGATTTCTATTGTTATTTGGACACTTTATTGATTTTAATTGTTTTCTATAGTTCCTGTATTGACTTCTATTGGCTCCTATTGACTTCTGTAGTTTAGCTGTATTGACTGAACAATAGAAAACAATAGAAAGCCATAGAAAACAATTGAAACAAATAAAACTAATATAAATTTTCTATTGATACCAATAGAAAACAACGTTCCAAATAACAAAAGAAATCTTTATTGGTTTTTTCACCAGGGTATGGGGACATATCTGGGAATGTATGCCAATATGGGGCCATATCTGTGAATGTATGACAATATGGGGACATACATGTGAATTAATGTATGACAATATGCGGACGTACACATGAATGTATGACAATATGTGGACATACACGTGAATGTATGGTCATATGCCGGCATGATACACTATTATGTATGTCCCACACTGATGTTTTATGTCACATACAGTCAACATTGAATTACAGAGATTAGACACATGTAAATATACACGTATGACAATATATACATACATAGGCATAATGGCATATCCGTGACTATGCATGGTCATACATTGGCATGTGATACACTGATATCTCCATACATGAAATTTCCCATATATATAAATACATCCATTATGCGCCGTATAAAATATTTCCACCCGGGATACCATTAAGTAATTCGAGGAATGGGCCCGAATGGCCATTATAATACTTAAAAAGTTAGTGTAAATACGGTGCATTATGCATGGAGGACACACACGCTGTGCATGCGTCATGTATCTCTAATGGTAACCTACGAAACCGAGACCTCGTCCATCTGGGGATTATACGACACAAATTAATTAGGGATGGAATGGCCTGTTCGTGGCAAAGAAACGCTTAACCATTATTAAAATTGAAGCGAATTATGCATGAGGGCTGGCTGCTTTACATATACGAAATTTAATTAGCATGAAAATGAAATTCGTTTAATATTTAAAATGAAGGGACAAACTGAGTCGACGCGCTGCGGTTGCATGCAACAAGAGTACGTTGCACGGTAGAATGCCGATGACGTCAGCGGTTAATTGGGCTTCAGAATACTCGGTTATGGCCAAAAGTGATTAACAATGGGGGGGGGGGGGTCTCCCCACACGAGAAGAATTATCGCTGAATACGATAATACCTGGACTGAATATGTCATTCAAATTATTAGTCTCATTTCAATGGTGGTAAAATTTTTTTTTAAAAAACATGCTGGCTCCAACAATACAATGTCAGAAACAGCAGCACAAAGGCCAAGATAAAATTGGGTCTCTGCACACGCATTAGCACAAGATCGAATCCCAAGATCAGGAAGACCAGCCACTATTATGATTGAAATCACGCGTTTTCACGGGTCGACTGGACGAGACATCACGCAAAGGTTGTCTGCCCAGTAGGAATTTCAAATAAAAAAAAAACAGATTTTTTTTCCCTACAAAACTAGATTTCTATTCCATAGAGATTTCGCCTTAGCACAAGAAGAGTCTAGAAAATCAAGAAGCTTTCAATGCCGCTGCATGGACTCCAAAAAACATACCTTTCAAGAAGCAAAATACCATTTAAGCCCTGTTCACTATACATGTAGTCCCAGGAGCCAAAACCTGTTTTCAAAAGCCATGGTCTTGACAGCTGTCATTGGTAGGACAGGGTACAGATAATTTGCTTTGAAAACTACTGGGCTCATCGTTCAATATTTCTACGTCATATCCTGTTGAATATTCGAGTTTTTACTCCAAAGACATGCTCAGACGAGTATTTCCAGTAAGTAGACAATTTGGTTAAAACCCTTTTTAGGGTTTAGAATTTCATGGCTAAACAGAAATAGTCAAACAGCTTTTACCCCCTTTTATGTGTTTCAGCTGCTATATCACAAGAATAGACTGGCTCGCTATTTTCTTGAAAGAGTTTTATCTGTTATTTTACAAACTCGTACTCCGGATATATAACGAAAACATTTCTTTACTCATTAACGTACTATCAGCCAGACATGGTCTTCCTGAAATCCCAAATTTTCTTGGCAAAAACCAGACAGGTTGACCATGTTGACAACTTTATTTGTTGAGCATTCAGCATATACGCACTTGGGGCCTTCTCATAGGTGGCTTGTAGCCATTTAACGCCAATGGAATCCCATACTTTTTCTATGGCATATTAGGGGCCATTTCACTGACCTTTTAAAAATCCAAAAAAAAAAAAAAAAAAAAAAAAAAATGAAAAATTACAAACATTCAGATTTTATTAAAATATTCAGTAAATTTATATAGATTGCACATCGGAGGAAATGAAATGTGGCCCTAAAATGCGTCTTGCCTATTAATAGTAGTTGAGTATTGAAATCTGCACTATATGGTCTGTTTTCTCTAACATAACCAGACGTGGATGTTGCTCCTCTGCTGTAGTTCTCCTACATCCAGTTCATCCTCGTTTAAATTTATCGATTTTTCAATGACTGGTGATTTATAGACCATTTTATATACCTTTAGCCCCTATTAAACGACGCTTCTTAGGAAACGCGAAGGTTAATGACACTGGTCAAGCACAACTGAAAGTGAAAATAAAAGGGTTGCCTCAGAATGGCTTTGCTCACCGCTTTTATGGTTGTCACAAGCTTCTAATGTATGGTTTTCAGAAACAACCCCGAAAACACTGCCTGTAACGATTATAGTTTTTACACGTTCGTTCCTCTTAACGCCTTCACCCGGATTTAATAACGAAAAATTTATGTAGGTTATAATTTAAAAAATAAAAAAAAAGTTAACTTTAAAAGGTGGTGGAAAGTTCATACCATGTACACCATCTATAGTAAGCTGCAACAATGGCGTCAGAACAGAAAAAAACAAGCTACTACCATGTTCACACCAAACAGATATGGCTTTAGCATAAAATGTTAATAGCATGATAATCTAAATTTCCATGTAAATCTGAAATTTGTGAAACGGCTAACGGCTGTGAATCGGCTTACGCGGTGGTGTAACGGCTTATGAGAAATGTTCATTTTTTTCTTACAGAATCGATGCTGTAAATATAATTTTATTGCAACCTAAAAGTTAACCACTTTTAGCCTTGGCTAATTTCTCTCTAATTTTGCAAGGAAGAAAATGTCCTAAATATATCTTTAAAAACGATTTTATATTACTTTTCAAATCTCTTTCTTGCACGATTTCAAACTTGGCAAGCAAGCATCAATATGGTTATAGATATATTGCATGTTCAATATACCACTGAAACAATGCATAAAACTGGTCTTATTACATGTTAAAAAATGTACCAAGTCAAAGTTTTTTTTGTTCTGATAAAGCTTAGGACCCACTGCTGTGCAGGAACAAGTTATGCCTGCCAGCAACATAATTGTCTTCGTGCCAAAAGAAACTGTTTTCGTGGAAACGTGCCTAATTTCGGGTTTGGTTACCACAAATTTCAATGTTTTTTTTTACTCGTTTCACTTTCTTGAACCTAGCCTAGGGCCTTGAGGTGCTGCTGCTTATGCGGCCAATGCACCAATCCGTATTTTCTCATTGTTTCCCCTGTAGAAAAGCAGGCGTTAACAGGATGCCCCTATTCACCATAAACACGAAATTAGGTCAAGAAAACATGTTTTCATTTCCATCGTCGAATACTATAATTGGAGATATTATGTTTAGATAGATGAAAATCTAATGAAGTACACTTAGTATATATATGCAAAACTAACTACCCATGGTTAGTTCAAGGTTCGCCTATTCGGGACATGCTTATTTTGGATTCACGATTCGGAAAACACGTTCACAACTCCAGATGTTCCAAACAAAATATGCCTAATTTTGCGGTTTATTAAAATAATAATAGCAGTTGAGTTTATTGAAGGAAGCGACGGTTAGTAACTCCTGGTATATATTCAAAAGATTACACCATCCGGAATAAACAACGTTGTCCATTTGTCCATTTATATGGTATCGTAGGATCACGTCATGGTCTGAATCTCCTGTAAAATTCCCCTTCAGGGCCTTTTTAATGTGTTCCGATCTTCTCAAAACAACTTAGTTGGTGCAGTCAGCCGACCATAATCCGAACATAACTGGGTTGCATAGCATAGAAAACGAAGTAGCTTAATCAGATTTTCAACTTTAGCTTTATTGGTCGACACGTTTCCGAAAAAAAAAAAAAAAAAAATATATATATCAAGCGCTGATTTAATGATTTTACTAACCATGACAGTTTAGAAATGTATGTTGTGGCGATTAACTTATCGGATTGATTTACTTAAACACACCATCTTGAATGATATGACAAATACACTTTTTACCGTTATCTTTAAACTTAAATTCTGTCCATTTTGTATTCTTATACTTGTAGATTAGTATATTTTTTTACCTGTGTGTGTCATATATTTTTTTATCGAAAAACAATTTTATCCCAGGTGTAAAAGTTGAACAAGCTAGACCGTGGGCAGGCTGTACACACTGAATATCTGCTATACACATTCACGTATGCACCGTATTTATCCATTAAATGGCCATATATAGACATAATTTATTATATTTAACCATTGAATAGCCATATTATGCACAATTCTACATATTGAATGACCATATATTGCTACATAATGACCAAATGAAGCTTTTATTTGGCCATATGGGAACTATTAATAGATTACGTGTTTACATATATACATGTAAAGTATATTAGCTATATAAAGCCAGAAATGTTTATTCATGGCCATACAAAAGTTCATACTTAACGCTTATATGGATGTGTCTAATTTCTGGTCTAGCCACATATAGAGTAAGTTTCATTTATGTGCATACATACCACATTTTTTTTCTCCCCCAGTAGCGATTTTAGTTTCATTTTTCAGTGTGCCAAGACAATTTGAGACCTTATTTTGTGTGCCGTGGGCTGAAAAAGGTTGAAAAACATTCTTGTACATCCTGTGCGTCTGGCAGTTACACAGGTGGTGCCATTTTCAATCATTAATCTTAGTGCTTTCACTGCTTGACTTGATAATAACCACCTGAATGACAAAATATACATTTTACCGAGGTTCTTTCACGTGTAACTTATGTTCTGTTCATTTTATCATAGTTGGCTGCCTTCAGTTAAAATGTATAGTGTACGCCTATTAGTTGCACAAAATTCATCATGGATGGCACCATTTTCAGTCTGTAATCTTACTGGCCAACTGCCCGAATGGCAAAATACGCATTTTATCGAGGTTTACATTTATCTTTTATGAAAACTTAAGTGTTCCTTTGGTATTACCATAAATATAGATTACGCGCCTATTAGTTGCACAAAATGCAACATAGATGGCGTCATATCTCCACACCTTCATGTTTCTGAGACTAGCCTAATAAAGGAGGATTGGCTGGCAGCCAGTGGAATTTTAAACATTATGAATATGCATTAATGTTTCCAGTTGTTAAAGTGAAACATCGTAGGCAATTTACTGGATTTCCTCGCGTATTTTCCTGTCAATTTATTCGCTAACTGTCAAACTGTGTTTATTTTTTCACTTGCCTTGACTCTGCGGAAATATGGCGGTGAAGAAATAGGCCCACGACTGAAATGATGGCTTATGGCACTTTGGTCGACCTGATTTATCCCTGCGTCAACCATATCACCTCCCACAGAGTTTCGCTTTTCACAGGCAACCCAAATTCACTGTTTTTCAGCCACATCACTTGTATCCATTTTAGCATATTGCGCAATTTGATGATGCGAGGTTTGCATGGCCGACCTGGTCACCCACGCGTTTTCCAAAAAATAATCCCATACAAAAGTTTAAAAAACTCCACTGTTAAGTCATCAACTTAAGCAGCTGCATGAAGAAGAATAGGATGACATTCAGGCATGGACAATTAACGTTTGACATAAATTTCTAATCCCAACCATCCTAGTCCTAACCAGGTAGTGATGGCTGACTTCTGTGTCTATCAGCTAATGCTAACCATTAGCAATCATTTAAATAAATATACACTACGTCAAAAGCCCAAAAAAAAACGTGTTTAAAACGTTGACCACAGCCGGTGTCATGAAGTGACAAAAGTTACTAAAGACAAACACCGTAAGGGATAAACTTAAGTCAGTTACATAGATTCGACTGATATAAACTGATAAATTTAAAGATTTTGGCAATTTTTTGGTCGGAAACCTGATCACTTCTATAGATGGATACAAACTGATTTACCAAACTCAAACTTCGTAAATGCGGTCTCCAGTTATTTATTTATTTATTTAATTATTTAAATACCAAACACTCAACGAGTACTAAAATAAGTTGTACTTTTCTGATAATTTACTGGTTTTGAGAGAAATATTGCCAGTTTTTTCTGTAACAGCAGTTATACTTTTCTGTTAATTTACTGATCATAAACTGTTAATTTTTAAGAAAATATGATCCCTTTACTGCCTGTTTGAGACTAATATTACGAACTGATCAAACGACTAGTAATACATACTACTAGTAATAAACTGATATGGTTTTGAAAGAAAGCTATATAACAGTTTATTACCAGTTTTTTCTGTAATGGTACGCTTAATTAAGTGTTTAGCAATTTCAGCGGCCATTTTGTCTGATCACACGACTGATTATAAACTAGTAATAAACTGATATGGTTTTGAAGGAAATATTAACAATTCATTACCATTTTTTCTGTAATGGCACGCTTAGTTAAATATGTCTGTTTAGCAATTTCAGCAGCTATTTTGTCTGTTGTTAAGTTAAACAGATACAGCGCTTCAGTTAACAGACTACTCGTTCAACAATGTTACAATGCCGCTGTTTGTTTGACAGTGGCTGTCAGGCACTGCTTGACACTACCTAAATAACAAACCGCCATATTTGATGAACTAAAACCCCTCCTCAATCTACTGTATTCCCCTAACCAACTCTGAAGTAATACCCGGTCAATCTTCTCTGTTGAGATTCCAAATCTAGCTACTCCGCAATTTGGTGCTGATGTTAACTATGATTTCTGAACAATGGAGTTCAAGGCTAAATAATGTAAATGGGACATGCAGGCGGTGAACTCTTCATACAAAGGTGCTCTGAAGTTCCGTTACCAATTAACCTCTGACATCTGTTTGGATTTTTGTGGATTTCTGATACCCCACTCATCACGTTTTGCGATCCGCCTCGGATGATATACTTTCTACAATCGCCATCAAGAAATCAGCATTTTAAAAAATGCCTCGAAGCGGCCATACGAGTATATGTACATTTTTTTTTCGGATTGTGCGGAGGAGGAGTAATGGGGATAACTTTCTGCAATTTTACGCAGCAGGGGAGCATGAGGTTTTTGGGGGTAGATACTATAAATGCATGAGACGTGGACGTGGGGTAGGTAACGCCATAAACAACAAGAAAAAAAGCAAGCAACATGGCGACCGAAGATCCTTTATATCGAGATTGAATTGCTGTTTTGCATTCAGCTGGGAACCTTCTGTGTTGCACCAGGGGAATATCCAGGGCTCGTTTTTCAGAGTGTCACGCTCCTGCCCCCTTACTCGGGGTGCCAGCGGTTGGGATTACGTCCATTATGAGTAGCAACAAATTAAAAAAATCTTTTTGTGGTTCTAAAGCAAGCCTATTAGGCCAAATGGAGAAAAGCTAAACACATGAGGTGCTGGGCGGCCTAGGAAAAATATTCGTCTCTAGCTACAAGGGCTGAATTCCACACACACACACATCCCACCTCCTCTTCTGCAAAAAAAATCGATATCTCATTTTTATCAACTATTTATCAATCAAGTTAAGTAGAGTGAGCTAGCTTTCTAAGTGTTTCCGCGAATTTTTGCATCGACTAGGAGGAACGTAATAATCGCCATGCAGATGTGTCAAGCTTACGCATATGCTTTGCTATTACTGTAAATATGGTGGCAGTACATTGTCATCAATCTAAGAGATTAACATTATGAAAAACTCTTGAATGTCTATGTATTTAGTAGTAGGCAAACCCATAATTCGAAAGAACGAATCCAAATTATACGATGTTTTATCATTAGCTTCCCTGGTGAAAAAAACAATAGAAACCAATAGAGATTTCTATTGGTTTCTATTGTTATTTGGACACTTTATTGAT
>JAQGBW010003676.1:0-15646 GCA_034698625.1 Julus scanicus | reverse complement strand
AAAAGAATAATACAGTAATATACAAGCCTTCAGGATCTGTATACATTTTGTCATCGTTTTAGAGCTACTAGTTTTTTGCTATAAAAGTTCAAGTTGGTTGCGCGGACTGTCCCACTGTGTCCTATACCTGGGCTTAGTGGGACATGGCATGGGGTACAGTGGTCCACGCGAAATTAAGACAATTTTACAAGAAAAAGAACATCACATTGATTAATTGTGTTTAATTCAGCACGTGAATTTAAATTTCAAAGTATAAATTTAAAAAAACGATTAAAATTAACCGTAATTACAGCAGCTTTCATATTTTTACTGCGTACTTGTCCAAATATGGTTTTTTTCTGTGATTGTGAACCATTTTTACTTTAAAATATAAATTTAAATATGGTTTTTGTTTAAAGTTATGATTAATGAGAAAATATACAAATGTTTTCCAAAACCATTAATTGGCGTTGTACCACTTTGCTCCGTGTCCCACTATGCCCCGGTCTCCCCTACAAAATATTAGTGAACTGTATATGTACCAATGTGTACTGGTGATCCCACACCAATACCATATTATATAGATTTTATAGAGATTAATGCCAGATTAAAGTACGTGTTTGACAACGCTCGCGCGTGCTTTTCCCCCAGCATTGTCACGTGTTGACTAACGCGAAGTAACGTGATACACGTTAGCCAATGGCGTTTGGTGCGCTACTAATCTCTTTGAATAAGCCCAGAATTTGTTTGACCAGCGCTTCGATTCCGCCCTGACCCAACAAACCCCAGTAAGCCCAGGCTTAACGGTTAGGTCGTATCGTTATATATAGCTTTCATATAATCGTTCGGATTTATGAAACGTATTTGCGAGACTCCACGTTGTGCATGACGAATTCTGATAAACGTCCATCGGCTTTCACGTGAGAATGTTGCACTAAATAATGCCAAATTCCCGATAAGCACGTAGTTTTGTGTATGGTTCCTCTATAACGCGGTTTACATTTTCTACTTGGAGATGTGTTTTTTTGTTCACCCTCTCTATTCTAGTCGTCATATTCTGTTAATCTCGACCATGTGTGGCATGACGCTGTTTGCACGTTCCTTTTTTTTTGCCTTTAATGATCCATTGGATTGTGTTGTTGGCTCCCTGATGTCTGGAGCGTTGTGCCAGGTGGAAGTTTCCGGCTCCAGTAGGTCTGTCCCTCGCATTGGCGCCGTGCCGTTTCATCGATTGAATTTTAAGCAAGCTCCAGGGGCGGCGAAAAAAAAAAAAAAAAAGGACAAATGTGACAATTGGGGGTTACCATGGAGGTTGCGAAATCTGATGCCAGCGAGGGGCATAGGTGGGGGTGGGGGAAAACAACCTGGGCATGACGGGATGTACCGTGGGGACGCCGGATATAATCACGCACCCACCTCTTTTGGCTCGTCTTTGATGGATTTTACCAAAAAAGAAGACGAAAGAGGTAAAAGGGGTTGTCCAATCGTGACGTCAGCAGTACTGACAGTGTTGCTGATGATGATGATCTTGTAGGCTTCTGATGGGAATGTTCAATATCGACGTGTTGGGTTATGCAGGAGATATCTTCGCAGCTTCTTGAGCTTTTAAGTGAGAATTATGAGTAAGAAAGTAAGTACTTACTCATAATTCTCACTTAATTAGTGAGAATTATGATAAGAAATCATGTGTAATTAACCAATTAATTGTCAAATTATTATGCAATGTGATATAATGGGTGTCTCCAAGGTGGGTTTAAACCTATTCAAGCCCCAGTCATTCTAATAAACGTTATGTTTGCAATGAATATTTCTGATATTATAGGACCATCCATAAACGATGGGCGTCGAAATGGAATAGTTTTACTTCTGTATCCTTTTTATCATTATGGAAGATTTTGAATGCAGATTGGGATTTATGTTAGCTTTTTAAAGTGTATGAACAAACCTGTATTTTGTTAAATTCACCAGTTATTTAGGTTTATAACTGAAAAGGAGGGGAGGGGTTTACACGAAATTGCACGATTAGACGTGAGTTAAAAAACAAGTTAAATTGGATAACTTGAATTATTGATTGTGCTCCATGGATTTGCAAATAATAGAGTACTGCATGTCAATAACTTTAGTAGGCAGTGCGGAATAACAAATACCAACATTAACTAAACCCTGGGAACACGACTGACGCTATAACAAACGTTTAAAAACATTAAAAAATAATCGATGTAAAATAATCCATAGACGAGTTGCCTCGACAGTTTCATTGCATTCAAGCAAGGGTTAATTGACAAAAACCTCGATTAGTCGATATGAACGTCCTATTGAATTCCTAAGGACCCTAGTTGTCGTAAATCTACCTCACATAGTTCCGTATATCGGTGAATTAACTCGCCTATTTTTAGCGCTTTATCCCGCCTTCATCTCTCGGTGGTACCCTCTACCTCTTCTCCCCCCCAGCTCCCCCATTTTTCAGAGGTTCTCAGCCACCACGAAGCCTACCCGCAAACCACGCTGAGCGCTGTCAAGTTTCGGTGAACGCGCCGTAAACAAATGATGGATGAGAATTTGCATATTTGAGGATGGGGGAGACTACTCCCCCAGTCGCCAGGCACGGATACTGGGAACGGAGCACGTTTTGTTCTGGTCTAGACTGACTGGCACCACCGGTTTCCAGCCCCTTGGCCGTCCGTGTCAGGCTCCAAGGGATCCCCCTCCCCCCTTTGGGTTGATCGTGTGGGATGGGGAACCCTCCCGGATTAAAATGATTTAAAAAAAAAAGAAATTAAAACCCAAGGGGCTGGAGAGAGCCGTGTTGTGGAACAACAGCTGGTGCCTGTTTGGCTGCGGTGGAGCAATGCCAATGAGGATGGTTTCCCCTCCAAATGACGAGCGGCAGTGCTGTAAAATGTGGGGATGAAATGGAAACCACATTAAAAATGCATATTTCAAATGCGCACCTAGCGCTGGCGTAACGCTGGGATGCATGTGGTGCTGTCTTCGGCGTTGTGCCACGCCCTGCCGCGCTAGAGCATGGCGGCAACGCAATTGCTACAACATGGCTATGGGCTTATCTCCATGCTTTTTTTTTTTTTTTTTTTTTTTTTTGTGCAGTTTTAATTGCGATAACTACGTTTTTATGTATTGAGGGCAAAGTACTGACTTGCATGGACGCGCCAAGATTACATCGTGAGGGATATATTTATGTATAAACAGTGGAACCTCGGTTTACGAACACCACATGTTGTTTCGGTTTACGAATGATGCTTCAGTTTACGAACACATTTCTCTGGACCACCAATCAAAGATCCGAGTTTCTAAAATTGTTGACTAGTTCCAGCAGAACATCTTTGTTAAGAGGGATAACAACCCTATCCTTTTCAATGGGTCGGGCTTGTGAAGATACTCACAGTTGAATGAGGGAGGTTTGGGTAGGGGTGAGAATTGTTAGGGGTGGCTTGATGGATCAGCAAGGGCATTCGATTGTCGTTTTTCACTTTTAAATGGTAGATTTTCTTAAAATTAATAAACAAGTTTGAAAAATGTCCGTTATTTTGCACACGATGCATGAGATAGGCAGGTTTTGAGTGCAAAAATACAAATAATAATTTAACTTTTTTTTAAAAAATCTACTATGT
Organism: Julus scanicus; assembly: GCA_034698625.1. NCBI lineage: Eukaryota > Metazoa > Arthropoda > Diplopoda > Julida > Julidae > Julus > Julus scanicus. Next base: position 12,038 of record JAQGBW010003676.1, on the reverse strand, counting down.
TAAAGTGAAAAACGATAATCGAATGCCCTTGCTGAAATTATCAAGCAATTTTAAAAAATTATTTTTTTATTTAATCTCATTTTGTTTGGCTGGGAGTGTTGTTGCAAATTTACACATTGAAAGGGATAGGGTTGTAATCCTCCTTAAGGATAAGTTTTATTAAATACAGATAGCATAAAATATGTGCTATAATTTTAAAAGATTTAAATTAAAATCGATATTAGTTTCAAAGATATAGCCTACATTGCAAATATGGCAAAAGCTTCTCTTGTTTTATCCACGCCAATTGCAGATGCAATGAATGAGAATCCATTATTGATGACGTCTATTTCAGACAAATCATATAATTAACTACAGAATAGAGTAGAATAATACAAATTTTCCTAATGGAAACAATGTTTAAAAGTAAATTTCTTAACAGAATCTGCGAATGAACTTTATTCACAGCAACGTCAACATGACAACACCACGTGGGTGTCTAATTTCCAATAATGTTGGAAATCATGGATGCATATGTTAAACTGCTTTCTTCTAATATTACTGTTATATTTGTTTCCTTTCTGTATAATTTCCACACATAGGCCATAACATGTTCAAAAAAGAAATTCCAGGACAGACCGCATTATTTGGATGCAATGGGAAAATTGATTCGGATCATTTGTCCTGTGATAATTTGGCTGGGCTCCTGTAATGGCCAACTTAAGGTGTTCCTTGGAACTGTGTCCAGCCTGTCCATGGTCCTCTATGTCATGTGTGTTTGCGCAATGCGCGCGATTATGTATGCAGTGTAAGCTGCATACGTGTCTCGGTTGATCCTGTAGGCTCCCTTCAGGATCAACTTGCCAAGTGTTGGGCCCTTTTTAGCCTTAGTTGCCTTTGGGCCCTAAAACTCCAACCAACAACAACAACAAATTGATTCGGTTAAATAACTTTTCGGGTTACGAACAGGGTCGAGAAACTGATTAAGTTCGTAAAACAAGGTTCCACTGTATATATTTAAAGATTATTTTTCACAATTGGTTTACGATATTTAATTAATCGCAAAAAAATATATATATTTATCTTTAACTTGTGCCTGATGAACCACAATTGTATTCATTGTTATGTTCTATTTTATTTATTGATTTTTAAATTCACCATTGAATTAGGAGAGTATTTCGTTACACAGCTTAATGGAATAATAATGACAGTAATAAAAAAAAGTTATCAAAGGATAAAACCATTTTTTGTTGGTCGTTCCTTAACGCCTGCACTTATCGTCAATTAAATGTAACGATGTGTGAGAGACAACCGACCATGAGTACAACAGGGGACGTCCCATAGACTGTGGCAGACGTTGTCCATTGTTCACTAGTTGGAATCGTCTGCTCGTCCCGAATCTACACAATGAATCCGAAAATGTTGACGGACGGATAAGAGCCAATTTGAAAAACAGCCAGTATTTTTTTTTTTTTTGTACATTTCTCAAGTCTGCAGCGAGATATGGCCTCAGCAGGTTCTTATCCTACGATTGTTCGATGTTCATTGTTGTTGGGTTTTTAGTTATCAAAGGGTTATCACTACACCTCACCTAGCGTTCATGTACTTCCAATTCTGCTTACTCATCCAGTCTGCTACTGCGCCTTATCCACGTGTTTCCATGGCGCACTTTCCATGTTCGAGGTGATGGCATGGAAGGATTTTGTGTTATATGGATGGATGGATTAAGCACTCATATCCCATTTGAATCGAATTTTCTTCTTTGTTAGTAAATTTACTATCGCTTATCCATATTGTCGTTCAATTGCGGAATACAAAAGATGTCTCGCTGCCGTTATAGCGTTAATAAATAATTAAGTTTGGCTTCTTGACTTATATGCTTCGAGGAATGATCTTTTTAAAAACGAAAGAAACATCTTCTTTTGGGGGGATATTGCATAAACGACGTCCACCAGAATAAATTATACGAAGCAAACAGGCGTTAATTAAAAGGGATTTTCACAAGTTGTTTTGGGAATCGTGTTAACCAACGTGCAAATTTCGTCTTTAGTTGTTTTATTGTTTTTTTGCAAGCATGTTATTTTGTAATGAATGAGAGTGTTTGCTGATAACAAAAATAAACGCAAAAATATATATCCTAGTTGAAGCCTATACTGTCTACGCACACATTTTGCCCTTTTTTTTTCTTTAGGCCTACAGTCGTTATTAAAGGGTATTCTTTATTTTTTTTTATTTTTTCGTTTAATGAGATGCGTGACATGTAAATTGGCTAACCTTGAGTTTCTAAAACGCCTTTGGCTATGCAATAACAAACGAAATAATTATTTTAGATGATTTGCAGAAAAAAAACAATAACATTGTTCCAACAATTATTCTGCGTTCTGTAATCCGCATGCATGCATCTTGAATTTTAAAGACGATTATAGTGTTCTCCACACGCAGCACCGCAACAATTTTAATCTCAAGTTTGGTTTTTTTTTTCTTCCAGGGGCGCTGCAATCGAGATAAACCTCCATGCAAGTACTTCCATCCACCTCAACACTTAAAAGATCAACTTTTAATCAACGGTCGGAATCATTTAGCACTAAAAAATGCCCTTATGCAACAAATGCCACTTCAGCCTATGCTCCCTGGACAGTTGCCAGCTGTGGTGAGTGCTTTGCGAATGATAATAATTGATTTTACACTTTCTAATTCTACACTTACTATCTGTCTGCTAACCAAGGCCAGTGGATGATGCGTTTACCATTGACCACGTCATTGAAATGGTCGTCGGGACAGCTGTCATGGTGTTAAAATACCCAGCGTGCTTTTCGAAACACGTACCATTCCTTGTTTTAACTTGTCGACGCCAGGTGCTACAATTTCGATTTTCACCTCCAGATTTCATTCCTCATTTTCCAATATAAAACCTCGTCCTTGTGTTTGAATTTTATGCTGATGGCAGTAGCGGTAGCATCCCAATGCTCCCTTTCGAAAACACGCCCTCTGGTGGCGTATGATCATCTAGCATGGCATTTCCAAACCCCTTTTACTCTAAGAACGATGATGGCTTAGCATATGGAACATTTAAATGACCAGAAATTGCTTCAAATCAAAATTATATCTCTCTCTACTTTGTTAAAAGCTTCTAAGTGCTTTTGGACACACGCACGGAATGCAGATGGCGCCACTGTAAAGGGAGCGCCATAACGTACACCACGCTCAGATAGAATCTGTGAAGGCCACGTTTTGAGCCACCATCTGCGTTTCTCAAAGAACCCTATTGAAGTCGTTCTTGTATTTTTTTGTAGTTCTCCTCCCAAAAAAGCCTCATTTGCGTATTGCATTCGCATTTTCCGCACCATCAAAGCTGCAATATAACGAAGGCGGTTCGCCGTATCGTCATTAAAGTAGTTAGCAGAAGTAAACTTGGTTAATGTCCTTTTTTGATGGTCGCCTCCTCGCATTAACCAGTCAATGAAGCGGCTGATGTTTGCACTTTGGCAGCCATTTAATTGATCTCCCGGTGTCGTTTTCAGCGCATTTCCATTTTCGCCGAGTGCCAACTTCTTGTAGAATGCTGAACTCAGCAACCGGCCATCCAGCCCATTCCCACCCGCTTTTATTTCCGGTTGTTTTCCACGTAATAAACCCCTGATAGGCCAACTAACTGAATCTACTACACTGGCACTGTCAGCTCCTAACACGTCCTATAGATTCATTGCGGTTAGTTTGGACTATTGCTGCTGGCAGTATTAGGATTATTACTATTATTATTCTTATTAAGGGGGCTGTGTTCTGCGAGACGTGTGCTTATTTTTCGACTTAATAACAGTCAATAAAATTGGGGCTCGCCTTTTTTAACCATATGCTTCAGATTGTGAGATTACGAGTATACTGACCATCATGTTTTAAAATTCCATTCAATTTCACCTTAAGCAAACTTGGTCCAACTTGTTTATCGTTTTGAGGTTTTTTAAATCAAGTGTTGTTTGCTCTTTCTTTATAGAAGCAGAGCACCTTGAATACGTCTACTATACATTCCTAGCAAAAGCAAAAGCATAGCTCTTGATTTTGAATAACACGCAGTAACCCTTTTTTTTTTTTACCCCGGTCACCTTATATCGCGTTTAAAATGCCCCAGCGTGCACTCTAATCTGATAACGGTTGCTTTTTATTTTCTTATAGACGAGTAAGGCAGTTAATCTTGGGCTTATGTAGCGTACAAAATGTGCAATATTTGGACCGCAAACGAAGTTAAGATATTTACTTGATTCGTTGCATCTGGCAGGGGCTTCTCCACACGCCCTCTTTTGCGTTAATTGCATTTCATTCGATTTCTAAACGAGGTTGTTCTAATCAACCTCATCTGAATGCCCGTTAATGAAGATTTGTTTGCTGATTATTGTTAGTTTTTTTCATTTTTTGATGCTGATTGATGCGAATTGCGCGGCCACCCCTTTTTGAGCATATGCATGCATCAAATGTGTGTATATGCTTTCTTTCTTCATTATATAATATAACATTTTCCTCGTTTGCTTTGCACTGGCTTACATGATAAACGTTTCCATTGATTCCCTTCGTAGGCGTAATTTTGGAATTATTTCCTAATTACGAGCTCGTTAATCGATCAAAGCTCCGTCTTAGTTAGTGGTGAACGTACGAAATGCAAATGTCCTAAAATCCCCGGCGAGTGCTAATTCAACTTACGGTTGAAAATCATCGTTAGGAATCGCTCCGTATTTTTTTTCGGAATTTTAAAACATTTAATTACCGCTGCTGAAAGCCTTCCATTACAACAAATGAAATCCAATGCCACTTGCCGTCTTGGGGCACCTCGGAATTGCTAATCCTGAGGCGTACTTGTGTCTTAAGACTACTTTTGTTTTGGGGAGAGGGGGAGGACTAAAATTAAAGCACTTATAACGATTCGAATTGTGTATAAAGATTTATAATTCCATCTGCATTAACAATGATTGCTTATTACACCTATACAGTGGTATGAATTATATCTTAGTACCAGGGAGAACATTGTATGCTCAAGTACAGTAATGTTTTAATCACCAGTCGTTGAAATTGTTCAGAAGATTGTGTACATTGCCATATTTGTTCCTCTTCATTTTTTTTTTATTTTTTTTTTTATTTTTCTTTCATGTTTCTTTGAAGTAAATATTTTTAGTTTTAAAAATGAATGGATCAATTTGGGAAAATTAAAGATTCATAAACTTCAAAGTAGGAAACATGAAAAAAAAAAGGCAGAAAAATACCACTGGAGAAGTTTTTATTCCAGTTTTTCTGAATTTTATATCTTTCAGCATCCCAGAAATGACAACAGATCAAAATACTCCAATATAAATAAGTGATGTACTTAAAACGTACTACAAATACGGTGTATTTTCGTTGTTTTTCATTATCCTACTGATATCGTAAAGTTTGTAAATTCTTCTTGTTGCCAAAAAAAAAATGTCATAATGAGCATTATATAGTGCTCTAAAACTGGTCACTTCCCGAGGGAGACATTTTACGCTGTCATTCTTAATCCAAGTAACAGCTACTGGGAACGGAAAAAAAAATAACCTGGGCAATTTGGTACGCTTGTTAAGGCAAAAGTTCGTGTTGACGTTTATTAGGCCCTAACCTTAATAGGGAATAAAACACGGAATGTTAGGTGACTGGTTAATGAAATGGTCTGCAATGTTATATGGACTGGATTTCTCGCTATGCTTGGAGTATGTGCAATGGGACATTGTTGGATGGCATGCAAACTTAATTATCATAAGCTTCATACGTTGTGTATATGTTGTATAGTCGACTATGCTAACTATTCTTTATATGTGGAAAGAATTGTTTTTATAACTTGCCATTATGTTTAAACCTCCTTTGAGGAAAACAAAAATAATATAGTGCGTTAGTTTTCTGTTTTACTGACGTTTGATTACTAAAATGCTTTGTTTTTATTTTACAAATTCTAACATTACAACTTTGGACGTTTGTTTTTAAAAAGAACGTGTAAACAGTTGTAGACTTCATTATTTATTTTTAACCGTAAAATAGACATTTGTTACCATTCACTTTGTAATCTTTCCCCCAAAAAGACAAGCATAGGCAAACCGTGCTAGCAATCGTGTATTGAGGGAATACCAAACTGAGATCTTCTTACAGTGTATTTTCCCGGACTTTGCCCATTCTATCTGTTTAAATATAAAGTTAAATTGGTTGAATATAACTGTAGCTTTGTGTTTTGTATACGCCTTTCTCAACGATGGATCTATTTTCATCGTTTCTTACCCTCGCACAGCGTGTTGCATCCTCAATTGTTATTCAATTGCATATAACGCTCGTAATAATCCAATAATAATGCTAACAACACCGGCGTCTGCGTGCGGCGATCATTTGAATCTGGTTTTCACATTCGTCCATGCCGAATGCAATTTATTCGTGGCACGCCATGGCCATTATCCGTGCAGCTCGTCATCGGCTACTAGCGCCGTCTCGCGGCTACTACCATCATCATCCACTGAGCCATTTTTCAAAACTCGCGCCTTTTTCATCTTTTTTTCCCATGTGCTTGCATGGGGTTTACTGTACTTCTAATTTCAATTATTGTTTTATTATTTATTTGCTTTTTGTTTTATTTCTGGAGATGGGTGGAAAATTGCAGATTCCGACAGGGCTGGCCGGATCATATATTATGGGGGTTGGTATTTTTTATATTTATTTTATTTATTTTAAGTTATTTTTATGATGTTCTTTTGATTTGTTTCGGTTTTGTTTAATTTGGCACTTTGAATGAGTCGCTATTTTAGCAGTAGTCAACTAAGTAATGTTCTTTGAAATATCCTCCTATATACAATGACTTTTTGTGCATATCTTCTAATTTAGATTAAATAGCTTTGCATAGTATAAAAAATGAATATCGACATTATTATTTTTTAAGTTATCTCTACATTTGGGAAAACATGTTTCATAAAATAGGTTATTTAATGTTGTAGATAATGTACATTTTTGAGTCATCTTAATGCCAGCTGTTTCATTTAACGATTGTTGGAGGAAGAGTTTCTGGTTTCAACAACTAATGGTGCATAATAGTGATTGAATTCATTCAATATACATTCATATTCGTTGAATAGATGCTTTCATATAAAAATATATTAGGGCGTTTTATTGCTTTGCTGGTTTTTTAGAGATATTTAGTGCAATGACTTATGATAAGATCGACCTACCTACTATTTAGCCAGAAGAAGGACATTCCAACAATTAATGACTAGATTTTGCTTGATGTACATATACCTCGCCAAGGTATTATTTCATTAATAGAAAATCAAATGCTGTATTTTCAGGGGAAATAAATTTAGTCTTTTTCACGTGAGAATAAAAAAAGCTTAGACTATAGTAACTTTAGTATTTATGAAGAAATCTACATATTTGCAAAAAACAAAATTGGATTAGTGTACGTCTGTACAGATCTTGTTGCGAATACTTTCTGAAAGCGCATGTAAATGGTCTCTTCCTTCATTGTCTTTGCTACTTTTTTTTTGCACAAGTGAAAAAAAAAAGCTCAGTTTAATTTCTACCAACAGCATTGTGCATGCCTATCGGGAATTAACCCTTATTTTTTATTCGAATTCATTGCACCACTTTTTATCCGATAAATCTCCCTAGAAGTTTATGGTGAAAAAATAGCGAAAAATTCCTTTACAAAGCGAAATCAAATCGACTTAAAATAAATATGCGGACCAAAAAAAAGCATTTCTCGTATAGAAAGAAGTTTTCAATTTCTGGAAGAATAAAATCCATCCGGTTTGTTAATGCAACTTTTAATGCAAAAGCGCATTGAACATTGTGTACTATTATATCGCGAAAGGGAAAAAAAGAAGAAAGAGAAAAGAATGTTACGAAATGTCTACACAAAAAGAGAAAATGAATAATCCCCTTGACGTGTTCAATTCCTAAAAATTTGTCTACTGGGTTTAAAAACACGCTAGTTTTTTTGTTTGCATACTTTTGAACGTTAAGCTTACTAAAAGCTTACATTCGCTTGGTCTACAATTGCTTTGTCGTTTTTTCCTTCTATTTTCTTACTCATATACATATATATGTATATTTTGCCGTTTAATTGCAAAAAGTAATGCTCAGTACTTTCCTACAGCTTGTTTAGTGTGCTTTGATAATTTTTTTAGTAAATAGAAGTAGAGTGTGGAATTATCAGACCCACGTGATGCATTTTTCACTTTGATGGTAGTGTTTTCGTCTTTAGTACATTTAAACCAATGGTGAGACCGCTAGATTTTTTAAAATATTTTTCTGGTTGTTTTTGGTACGATCATTTGACGTAAGTTTTTGAAATTTGAGAGTGAAAATTCCACTTTAAGAACGTGTAGGCCACGTGCAAACCATTTTATTGAAACAAAACGGCGTTTATTTGAATATCACCACGTGTTTCACTTCCATACATACAATAAATTTCTTTCTTATATTGGAGTTTTTAGTGATCCTGTGGTATGAAATCTTGGAATTGACGTTCCTAAAGTTATTTTTACAACATGGAACACAACAATTCCACTTCATAATGTTTGAAAACCCTTTTAAAGAGCGAAAAAAACACGTGTAACTCAATGACAAGTTTTTGGCCTGTCCCCCCAGGAAAGACCCTAAAACTAGCACAGAGGGCGCTAAACGTAATGTAGACCTCCTCTATTAAACTTCATTACAACAGACCTTAATTCATAAACTGGAAACGAATTTCAGACAAAAAGTACTCAACTGTAATGAACACGTGGGACTTTCTTAGCTCTTTATAGGAAATTGTAGATGGCCAACTTCGGTGAGGGCTTGGCTATGTCAGGAAGGCTTTTTTAAATTGCCAATGTCGGTCTTTTGATAAGTTGAACTTGTACATGTGGGTTAGGAAGATCTGCAGGGTTCAAATTGGATTACGCGTTCCATGCAGATCCAGCGTGATCAGCTTCCCTTTTGCATGCTGAACTGAGCTAAAAATGGCCAAGAACGGAATCGGGTCCGCCTAATTCCAATTAGGATTTAGTAAATTGTCGTGAATCCATCTCCCCCTGCCTCAAAGTGCGTCGTCGTCTTCTCCCAGGGCTGTTAGCGTATCTTTTGCCAAATGTGGCGGAATGATTTTATCTTCCTCGCCTATTTCCGACGGGACTACATCGTCCGCCGCTCGAGCGCTCCCATCTTTTTTCAAAATTGAATTATTATGATCCTGTGTCCCATTAGCTCGTCTGATTGGTTTAAACAAGAGGAATTGAAACAGTCGAGCGACTCAACTGGAATCCATTTTAATTTCATTTCAGATTTCGTGAAATTCACCCGAGACGAGCCGGGCCAGCTTTATTTACATCTCTTAAATCCGTGATTTTATTAACATTTCCACTGCTCGCGCGCGACTTGATATTAATACTAATTAACACCTCATTTGCACTCGCTGCAATCTGAAGGACGTTTCAACGCTTCTGCATCCATAGCTGAAAAGCAAGATGCACTTCATGATTGTCTTTTCCAATTTGCAGCTTCGGCCGTGGTGCACATATTCCTTTGAGTGCTTTATTTACTGTTTGGGATGGCAGCATGCCCTGGTGAAAAAAACAATAGAAACCAATAGAGATGCCTATTGTTTTCTATGGTTCCTGTATTGGCATCTATGGTTTAGCTGTATTCACTGAACAATAGATGATAATAGAAAACAATTGAAGCCAGTAAAACCAATAGAAATTTTCTATTGGTTTTAATTGTTTTCTATGGTTCCTGTATTGGCTTCTATGGTTTAGCTGTATTGGCTGAACAAGCTGCCTCGTGTTGCGTTGTACTTTTAGTGTAATGGATATTAAACTCCGTTTGTTGTATAGAATCCTGAGGAATTTTGAGGGTGTTTATATAGAAGCGATTTTTTTATATTTTTGATACTGTATGTATATCCTATTCATGAATGAACATGGCAAACAGCGGTATAAATTTTAAATTCAAAAGTTTAAAAAACCATTGGTTAGTTAAGCAAGAAAATGAGTACAGATAGATATAAAAGTTAAGATTTATTTATAGTGCTTAGTAGAGCGATGCTTGAAACGTATATCTTTGTTGTCTGAAAAGTAAACAAGCATGGCGTGAAAGCGAAGGGAATTCTTGGGCAAATATATGAATGTACTCCTTCAACGTATACGTTGCCAACTAGGTTTATTGATTAAATAAGGAAATGGCGAGAAAACAAGAAACTTTTATTGAAAGTTACGCAGGCAGTGTTTAACCAAGGACCAGAATTTCTTCAGCGCTGTATATAGGCAGCAGAAAAGATAGGAAGGCAGTTGATGCTTTTATTGCCGGAGAATTCAAAACGTTACAAGAAATTGTACATTTTTTCAAAGTTGGTTTATTCTGTGGTTTTAGTTCCTTACCTGAAGTATAGATCTCAGGGCTGCCACTTATAACTTAGATGGATCAGATCTTGCTTTTCTCGTCGGATTTATAGTTTTCTAGTGAATCACTAGTGATTTTTTTTTAAAAAGAATACCTTGATATGTATGCAGTAGTCTGCAGATGGTTTTTTGCTGTAGCATTTCCCTCGACAACCATTTAATCACGTCCCGATCACAGGTAATTCGGGGCCGGCTACTTTGGGGAAATAGCCTAGAAAATCAATGAAATCGGAGAATAACTTGCCATTAGATTAGAGGGGGGAAAAAGAGTTGTGCATGCAGGGCTGAATCCACCGCCATTTTTATTCCTCTCTCATTGCAGTTCTTAACTCGCTTTCAATTAGAAGAGGCATTGATGATGGGCCATTGTTTCCGAAATGTTTTCTCGGGTGTTGCTCAATCCTGCGTGCAACGCAGTATCTAACTCCAATCGCAACTTCTAATAGACGACTCCGAAGCTCATTTGCGGTTTTCATATTACTTTGCTGAACCCCGATGGGTTGGCAAACAGCGCCGCCACTAATAGCTCCGTGCCGGCGCGGATAATTTCATCCAAATCCAGTTCTGTTATTGTTAAATCACCTGGAGGTGTTTGCATTTGGAACTCATTAGGAAGTTCCGGCGAGTAAATTTCCTCGTTTGCCTTCCACCGAAGCTTTTCATTAAGCCCCGCTAACGGCTCTTGCCAGTTGTAAAAAGGGCTTTTCGGGGCCGCATCTCCGCAGTTTTGGGTTTTACGGACTCTGATTAGGGCTGTTTTTTTTAGTTCTCCCTAATAATCGCCGGCTCCATTATACGCGCTTTTAACGGGGGCGTTGGGGTCCCTTTTTTTTTTTGTTTTTCACTTTAATACCCCTTTGCTTTTTCTGTCTAATGTTGCGCTTAATAAGATCAGTGTCGTTTCTTCCGGGAGTGTGTTTCTTTTGTTTCACAGCTCGTATAACTGGAAACACCCCATAATGGTTGGATTGGTTTCTATGGAAGCAGTCCTCGGCAATAGATTGATCATGGTGGAGTTAGTCAGCGCTTCTAATCGCTCGCCATAATCACTCAACCTTACACAAAAATGTTAACAGATTTCATTTTGGGGAGGAAAAGTCTTATGGTAATCACGCCTTAGTCGCAGGACGCACTCAGCCGTTGGATTGCTTTAGAGGAGCGGCGCAGACACGGCGTAGTTAGTGGCTTTTGTAACGCTTCATGGCAACCCTCGCTCCCAACCAATTCATTCACGCCTTCGTGAACTCGCTCTTCCCACTTTTTGGAAGTCACTCAAGAGCGTCGTGTGCCTTGATGAGCGACTTTGCGATGATGGCCAAAGTTTCTTCTACCTTCTCAATCCCCGTGCGATAGTAATTGCCAGCATGTTTCAAACGCTGCATGTCGACGGCCTTTGGAAGTGCACATTTTTTGGGAGATAGGTTGCTCCTGAAGACAATACAGACAATGGGAGATTGTTTTGTTTTCACGAGATGGAACAAAGTACTATTGAAAGAATTATTAAACTTGCAACATTGAATTTTCTTCTTCTATTTGTTTACACGGACGTGATTGAGTGATATCAATCATTGTTCCGGATTCCAACTGAAGAGGAAGCTAAATTCAATTTCGATAAGTAAAGCTAACTGTTCTGTTACAGCTCTC
>JAQGBW010003675.1:0-15648 GCA_034698625.1 Julus scanicus | reverse complement strand
AGTGGGTGGACATTTTTCAACAAAATCATGCTTCATTCTCAGTTTTTGGTGTTTCATATTCTACAAGAAAAGTAGCAGAATTCAAACATTTTAAATTCTTAGTTTACTACGCAATGAGCATAATGTATATTTATGCGAAAAATTATTGATTATAACTAGTGTAAATATTGCATTTTTGTGGATTTTTTTCCCCAATAAATAGTTTTTTAATTGTTGGTTATAAGAAAATATTGGCTATCTCGCAAAACAGAGATGCAACACATGTTTGCCTGTTTATGACAACAGGGCTAACAGCTGACTAACTTAGGCCTGTTTTTATGTAAAACATGAATGCCCCATCGCAGTAACAACGCTTTTAAGATTTCCGCTATATCTCCGTCAATTCTTGTTTCATCTTCACAGTTTTTAATGCATTCGACGCCAATTGATCTCCTCTTTCATAATCTGTAACAAGAAAGCAAGATTTAAAACTCAATGCACGGAAAAAGCTTAAAAAGCGTTGATTTTGAGGGTTTTCAGGCTCTGGAGAAAAATCTATTTGTCTGAGCGTCGTTTTGAATGCAGATTATGAAGGAGCAGGTCGTTTGCAGTTTAAAATACCAAAACCACGACAATCGAGTAAATTTGAACGGAGTAACAGCGTTTTTAAGCTTTACTCGACAAATGAGAAACTGCTCCGCTAAACCACGCCCCCAAAATTCGAAGCGCTGTTTCTCAACTAATAATGGCTTCTTTTTAGGGCTGTTTGCTGTTTTAGAATGATATTCGTCTCGTCTTTCATAATCCGCAGTAAAAAAACAAGTTTAAAAAGTCCATGCTATCAAAATTCGAAAAAATCGTTGTTTTTGCGGGTTTTTTGTTGCTGGATAAAAATCCCTTCATAAAGTATCAGTTTTTATCGCAGATTATGAAAAAGAGGGCGATTTTCTGTCCAAAAAGCCCAAAACTGCGATAAACGAGTCATTATTGGCGGAGTTACAGCGATTTAAAGATTTCCTCGAAATATGATTGACAGCTCGGTTTTACCACCCCCCTCCAAAACTTAAAAGCGCTGTATCTCGGCTAATAATCGGTTGTTTTTGAAACCGTTTGGTGTATTTGAAAGACAACGATGCCCTCTTTCATATTCTGCAAAGAAAGTTGCACAATTCTGAAGATTGAAATTTGAGTTAATATTTATGTCACTAGATGGCGCCACACGTCATCTGAAACTTTCATATACCTTCAAATCGCTATTTCTCCGTCAATTCTTGGTTCATCGTCACAGTTTTTGGTGCATTCGACGCCAATTGATCTTTTCTTTCATACTCTATAACAAAAAAAGCACGTTTTAAAACTCAATGATCGAAAAAAAACTAAAAAAAGCATTGATTTTGAGGGTTTTCAGGCTCTGGAGAAAAATCTATTTGTCTGAGCGTCGTTTTGAATGTAGATTATGAAGGAGAAGGTCGTTTGCAGTTTAAAACACCAAAAACCACGAAAATCGAGTGAATTTTAACGGAGTAACAGCGTTTTGAAGCTTTACTCGACAAATGAAAAACTGCTTCGCTAAACCACGCCCCAAAATTCGTAGCGCGCTGTTTCTCGACTAATAATGGCTTCATTTTAGGGCTGTTTGCTGTTTCAGAATGATATTCGTCTCATCTTTCATAATCCGCAGTAAAAACACAAGTTTTAAAAGTCCGTGTTATCAAAATTTGAAAAAATCATTGTTTTTGCGGGTTTTTTGGTGCTGGATAAAAATCTCTTCAAAAAGTATCAGTTTTTATCGCAGATTATGAAAACGAGGGCGATGTCCTGTCCAAAAAGCCCAAAACTGCGATAAACGAGTCATTATTGGCGGAGTTACAGCGATTTAAAGATTTCCTCGAAATATGATTGACAGCTCGGTTTTACCACACCCCTCCAAAACTTAAAAGCGCTGTATCTCGGCTAATAATTGGTTGTTTTTTAAACCGTTTGGTGTTTTTATAAGACAACAATGCCCTCTTTCTTATTCTGCAAATAAATATGAACCGCAAAAAAAAAAAAAAAAAAAAAAAAACTTGATTAAAGTGACTTTGTCTTTTAGAATCTGTCATTAAATACGCAATTTTTATGTCCAAAATAGTCCACCCCAAGATTCTGGTCCATATCCACCTTCACTCCCAAAAAATGCGATGATATATGCGTGTTATTTGGAATTTTGCGATCAGTGACATAGCAAGGAGTATTAATTCGCAACGGGTGCCAGTGGCTAAGGGGCGCCCAAAGTATTAAAATTCATTTGTTAGATTACTGGGGACAAAGGGGCCGCAAATTTGGATGTTTGACAACAAGTTGGAGTTACATTGGCAAGTCGCCAATTTTAAGTCATGCATAGTAGCCATACATTTAGGGCACTTACCGTTTTCCAAGCAAATGCCATACCATTGTTCTTCTAAAACTCGGCCACGACCGTGCTCCTTCCTCTCTTCATATCATTTACAATGTTTTTCTTTAAATTAAAACAAATCCAGAAACTAAGTTATATTCCCAAATTGCCAATATGGCCATGAAATATTTTACGTATAACAAATATCATTGTTCAAAGTGCCAAAGTTCACCAATTACACCGACTCCAATCACATTCTATTATACAATAATTTTTCGATAATTTACTGCAATTGTATAATAATTCTATTGTAACGTTATTTGAGCCCACATTTTTCCTAACCTGCCCAAACCTTACCTAACCAAATTTCAAAAGCTTATCCACCTCGGCTGTTGGCAATCAAGCATGGCACCTATGTAATGATTGATTGCCTACTTAAATCCATGGCATGTACCACAGGGAACAGGTCGTAAGTCTAACAAGGAACAGGTCGTAAGTCAAACTGTGGTGCAGGTCGTAAGTCGAACAGGGAACAGGTCGTAAGTCGCCGCGAAAAAAATAAAATATAAATAAAAATAAAAATTCCAAAAATAAAATAAAATAAATACAATTTTCAAAATAAAAATTTCCAAAAATAAAATTAAATTAAATTTCCATAAAATTATCTTAAAAAAATCGGAAAAATTGGCGGATTCGGGTTGAAATCTATGAAATTTATTGGATTTTGGGGGAGGGGGATCTATCCCCATGATCCCCCTGTATACGACTTTGGCATGGAGGCTGGAAATGACTTGGATAAATCCAGTCACAACAAAGCCGAATAAAGCACTCAAAGAATTAGGAAAATTACTTACCTTTTTAGTGACAAGTGTTGTGCAGAGTTAGTAGCATAAATTTAGAACACAATTCCACATAAATAGAAGTCAAACACAGACATGATCAAAAAAAAAAAAAACGCATCTCAAAAAACCGTTCAATTAGAAAGAACAACAAGGGGCTACAAATCGAAATCCGAGCCAACAAAAAGCCTCATGCTACACACACAAGGTGTCGAAAAAATATGCTTTTAGACAGGTTATGTATTTAGACAGGTTCATTTTTACACGGTTCACTAAGTCGGGACCGGCACATTTTATGCTTCAAGAGAGGTTATTCATTTACACAGGATCTACTGTAAAACATTCCTAGAACTCTTCCCATTTATTTCACCCCATGTTTCATATTGCGTTAAATCTTCGGAGAATCATAAGTCACTCGTATTAATCTTTTGCAAAAAAATCGCTTTATTTTGCAACCATGTTCAATATATTAAAAAATTAAAAATCCCTTATCAGTTACAATAAAATAACGTAGCATATATAAATATTTAATTTAAACAAACAAATGAGCTTATGGCATCTTGAATAATAATGGACGTGTCAAACAAGAACTATTATATATACATCTTCTTGACTACATGGAAGGAAAAGTTCTACGAAAATCAGTATACAAGAGATAGTCAAGATTTCAAATTGATGAAGATGCATTCATTCACCTTTAAATCCAGTCTTGCTATGAAATGGAATCTATTTTTTCCTTAACTGAAATATATTTTGAATGTTTGACCTCCCAGGGCTCTTCGTGACAGCAAACATCTTGCTAACTCTGTTCCGGACATCATCCATGCTAGTGGCGCTAGCCCCAGCACCGATTCCTATGTTATTCCTGAAAGTAGATTTTATAGACAGCTGATTATTTACACAAATTATTCATTCATGCCTTCAAAATATAGACGTCAGCAATTAATTTGGGTTCAATTTTAAGCTGACATTTGCTTGAAATATAATAAGCGTAATTGACGATGGTACGTCACCTGTCAGGATGGCGAGGAGTTTCGATTTTTGATTCAAATTCGTGGATAATCGCAATGACTGCCTCCTCGTGCTCCGGGGCTAATTGCTGAATGTCATAATGTAGACACTTTAACCCTGGAAGCACTAATTCGCAAATTAGCTCTTCTCTAATGACTGTAGTTTATGGTTGAGAAAAAGTGATTTTTAAGATGTTCCCAAATATATTCCAAGAAAAATTCCACAATTTCAATTATGCTAAACAGACAAATTTTAGCAATAAATTTCGATAATTTAAGTTTTCTAAGCACTAGAAAACTAATTTTAAAAACAGTCTCTATTTGACAATTTAACTAAAAATTACAGAAATTTTGAAGCAAATTTTATTGGAAATACTGATCGGCATGATAACGTGTGATTCACCGAGTATCGGCACTCATGCAAGAAGCATCAAATAAAGGATACAACAACAGGACATGGCAGTAAACGCTTCCAGTAGAGCATAAGCTATCTCTATCCTTTTTGACTCGTTGGTCAGGCGGTTATTGTGGCTGGACAAGGCAACCAAATGTGGCAAGACGACTGTAAATACGCAATTCCAAAAATCAACGTATTTCTAAAAACAATACACCGGCACTGCCTAATGAGGATAAAGCGCTTACATTCGTCTCTGAATCGGGGGTCGCAGCTGGGCGCCACACGGCCAAACGTACGGATTATTTCTCGATGCAACGTGTGTTGATTTTTGTACATCGAATCGTCAAGGAATGTCTGAAGCTGCATTTGAGCTTTGGCCAACAGCTATTCACAAGTACAAATTTTTATAAAAAACATTCCCGAAATTTGTAAATGGCAATAAGCAAGAGCTTTGAAAAGAACTTACATCTTTCTGGTTTGAAGACTCGATGATGGCACCGAATGTTGGGACAGTGGAAATTCGCACAGCACTATAGATAATTTGTGTGAAATTCGTGATTAGAATTAATGTATTAGAATCGGATGTGAGGACCACGCTTCCAGAAGTTGTCGAGACAAGTCCATTCAAATTAAGAATAAAAATAAATACAAAATCTAATCACAACTTGCATTTCAGGATCATTAGCCAGAGTCACGAGAGCTGGAGCTACTTTTGTGGACAGCAGTGAATCGCTAACGTGCCCAACCATCAGTTCGAATAAAGTAGCTGCACTGCAACGTACGAGGGCGGACGTATGTACGACACCATCCCACAAAACCCCCAATAGGACGTCATGATAAGAGACATTGGATCTGATACATAACACAACGTTATTATTGAGCATTAGCAGAATTTCTATGACCAAAAGTATCATTTCATTTGGACAAATCAGAGTAAACGAATACCTTAATTCTTTGATTGTGACTTGGATGCTGTCTAACGCGAGATGGCACAGGGATAGCATACTTAGCAGTTCCTTTAAAAAGTTAGCCAACTCTACCTGGTCGGCTTCCTAAAATAAAAGCATGTAAAATTTTAATTACAATTCCAAATTTATATAAAACATTTTTCCCCAATTTATGGTGAACTCACATGATTAAAAGCAGCCAAAACGCCGCACGCATACACCGGTACCACGCTACGTACGACTATGTTTTTCCCAAACAACGAATCTAAATTTTTTTTTATAAGATATCAATTGTGAGTTGCCAATTCACGAACTTTGTTTTATTATTTGCAAATACTTGAATTTCCTACCCAAGTCCTCTCCAGGTAACTTTAACGTGCTCGCAAATAAAGGTTTGATTTTGGTGCTGGTAAAATGGCGACCAAATGTTCGGCACAACCAATAGAACAGCAAAGACAAGTTATGCAAGACAGTTTGGGACGAAAAGCCAACATTGACTAACACGCTAACGAGATTAGGCAACCTGAAATCCAGCAAAAAATGGATTACTTTCATGACATGATCATGATGCCTAATAAAGTGAAGGTAAGGCAGGTGGCTTACATTGTCTTGGTTAGCCAATCGAACTGGTTCCACGTTTCGTACCATTCTTCGCCAATGTAACTTTCGAAAGCAGCAATCATGGAAGCGACCAGATTCTCGTCTTCAATAATCACGTTAACATCACAAAGCGGTGAAATCAAAGATGGAAATCTCCCAACTGTACAATTTGATAAAAACAATTTTAAAAAAAGGTTTAAATGAGATTAAAAAGACTATAGACTCAAGAAGTTTAGAGAAAAATCATTTGCAGCAAACATATTTGATACACCAAGGCAGAACATTGTTGCATTAAATTTAATTTGTAATTACAAAAAAAGAGTAGAAATAGCAAAAGCGATTGACGGTGCTTACCATCCCAAATGTTGCTGTCATTAGAAGTTTTCACATGTTTCGTATTGGAAGGAACAGCCTCCACCACCGACAGAAACAACCAAGGCAACAGCGTAATTAGCACTTTGATTAAATTAACAACTCCCTGTTCCTCAGCAGTAAGCACAGGGGATGAAAACTGTTCTGGTCGAGTCTGAGGTAAGGCCTAAAATTCAGAATAAAACCAAATTAAAAATATTGTCTCTTGACGAAAAGTGATGCCACACTGATCGATTGAAATACCCACACCAATTTTTTCATGGATTAATTTAATAACGCTGCTTATAAGATCACTTTCCAATTTATCTAAGGCTTTGGCCCATGAAGCAAACGATGGTAAAAGAAGCTGGAGCGCAGCACTGTTAACTTTGTCAGAGCTGTCAGCTAAAGCAATCATGAAAAGTTGAAGGCCCTGCAAGATAGAAAGATAACCGATAAAATCATTAAATAATTTCTACAATAATAAATATATTGATGAAAAAGCATGAATTCAAATAAACTTATTCACCTGGGGAAATTTGTCTGCATCGTCTATGTACATAAACAAGATGGCCAAACTTTTGACGACAGCTGCCCTCACCAAATCAGCCTTGTCGTCGAGTAACATTTGTTGTAGCATCGACAACACCAATGAGCTTCGAATTTCGTTCTTTGAAAACCATGATCATAAAAATAAAAGTTAGTATAACAAGTTTTCTGCCAAATATATTTTCGAATTTTTGTTGACATACCGGAATGTATGGAATCAGCACTCCACATGCTTCAGCAACAAGCAACCTTCGTTCTGGATATCTGTGATTAATCTGTATCGGCAGCAAAAGAATGTCAGTATATCGTTACACTTAAAAGATAATCATAGTAAATACAAATATCCTGACCTGTTCCCAACATTGAGGTAACAATTCGCTTTCAACTCTGGTAGGACCTATATGTTGCGCAATAGCTAAAAATCCAGTGAGTATCATCGGCCTGGAATAAGGACAACGATTAAAATCTAATTACCAGAGAAATCAAAACAAATATTTTCTAACAATAGCCTCAGAAATAGTTCAGCTTTCAGACATACCTTTGATCTTCATCTGGCCGTTTAATTAAATTAAAGAGTATATTCAGAAGTTTATCCCGTTCACGGCTATTGGGATGAAGACTAATTGTGCTCAGTATTACCGGAATCAATTCCTTAAAATAACAACGAAATTCTTCAATTTGCAATTGTAACGAAATAAAATAAACTATGTCTAATTTTGGCAAACGAGACCTCAAAAGTGGTTTACCTCCCTTTTTGCCAGGATGACATTAGGAACAATATGGGGAAGGCATCTGGCGAGCATGAGTATAACCTTGTTGCTGGAGTCGATAATTTCGGCCACTTCGATGGCTAACCTGTTATTCGAGGAAACTTTGTGCAAGCGGCAAAGATCGATCAAAGTTGTGTGGAAGGATTGAGAGACATTTCTGAAATACAGAGAGCATGCTGTAGTTTGCAATATCTTGATTTTTCTTTGATGTTGCTCAAGTTTTACCCACTTTCTAGCCACACCAATCGTTTTTGGAAGATCTGAACATAATTCTAACGTCGTTCCTTGAGATGCCAGCTCCATTTCCAAATCCTGACTCTCATCGCAACTGTCGTCCGTCCGCGTAACAACTCTGGAGCTCTCTTCCACGACGTCGCTGTCTAGATCGACTTCGTCCAAGTCATCCCCTCGGGTATTATCACTTATAAGAGTATCAGGAATGGTCGTGACTTCCGTTTGTTCGAGAACTTGGCTGAACATGTTGTTAAAATTATCGCACGTGTCGGTTGGCTCGTTTGTCAGATCCATGGCAAAGCCTTGGGAAGAATCCGTTAATTCAGCTGAATCAGTTAATATTGTTGCCAAGGCGTGGAAAGCAGTAGAAGGGTCTTCGGCACTCGGGGATGATGGCCCACACACCCAGGCTGTTTGCTTTTGGCACGGATCCTCGATCTAAGATGAATCCAGATTTAAAACATTTCGGCTATGCAAGCCACCAGCAAATACGACAAATGCCAACTCACAATTTCGGATATCGGAGTTCTGGGAATGGGGTTAAACTTCTCCAATTCTTCTAAATCAACTTGAACGGCAGCATCGACGCATGCTGCTCCTTGATGAAACTGCCGAGTAAAATCCCGATACTGAAGCAATAATGGAGGCGGTTTTGGAACGTTTAAGCCAACATCGTCCCAATCTTCAAAATCCTATAAATCAAAATGTATTTTTTTTTTGGCAATGTCAGTTGATCAGCTCGTAATTTATCCTATGTCAATAAGTAAATATAATTCCAATAATTACTTGGTCTTCGTTTTCATCGGAAAATGTAATGGCTGTCAATTTATAATTATGTTTTAAAAGGTATTCATTGACCAAAAAGTTCAGTGCCCTTTTTTCATGTGGTTTAATTGGATCGTCAACAACAGCATGATCAAGGTGACTGTCTGGTGTTGTGACTTCAGATTCTGAATAAGTCAATCGTCGATTAGAATGCAGACTTAATTTTAAGTGGTAAAACAAAATTGGAGGAAATAACAACCATACCTGCTGCTTCGGTAAGATTGGCTCGTAGAGATTTAATGGTTTCTCTTGCCTTCCGCAGCTCAAATTCCAAAACTATTGCCAAGTTAATTGATATAAAATTAATGCACTGCTGATGGAACAAATAATTGAATGTGAACACATCAAATTGCAATACTTACCAGCAACTCTTTCATCTAATTGCCTATCACCATCATCAGAATATCGTGCAAAATCCAGTGAATCCAATGTCTGAATACTAGATGTTCGTGCTAATAAAACCAAATTTTAGAATCATGTATTTTATATGCAATAACGAAAATCACGGTGGTGTGTACGAGGAAATTAAGGGCCGGGTGATAGGGGTGTGTTCAATTTTCAATCCAGCTGTAGAGGTATACAAGTTGCATTAGATTTTTTTGTTTGTTTTGAGTAGCTATTTTTTATCATGCACTAATTGCATTTTATTTTTTGTGCATACAACTTTTTGTTTTAATTGCATTGCATCATCAAACTGTGACGTACATCACACGCAATGATTTACACATTTCTAAGCATGATGATAATAGGATAATAATTAACAAAAAATTAACTAAATTAAACACCTGCTTGCCATCACAGTTTGGTTGACACCACCATACAAACACTGCATGGAATTTGAAATATGGCAACACAAGTTGTTATCAACAAACTATAATTCTTGTATACAAGTAATTCCCAGCTATTACTTACGTAGTCCAGGGCTCAATTCTGCTTTTAACTCTCCCGCCCTTTCAAAATTTCCTGGATTTGAGAAATAGTCCCTCAATTTAGGAAGCTCCAAACCACTTTCCATAAGCTCAGCATGCAGTTCCAACGCAGTCAGCAAAAACTTCTCCTTAATAAGTTTGTGAGCCAAGTCATCCCAAGATATTTCTCTATGCGACGAACTAGTCCCTTTTGGTTCTATTCCGGAATTGTCACTAAATTCTGGGAAATTCGAAGCAGGTAAAACTCCTGTCATATTATTTCCTGAGGATCGCAACCCAGCCATATCGGCCATATTTAAAAGCACTGTCGTTAACCGCAACAGCGCCCTCTGTTTATATAATACGTCAACACATTACAGGGTGTGTCAAAATAATTATCACTTCAAATATTAAAACAATAAAAAACTGGTTTTTAAGTGTTATTTGGAAAATCAAATTTTTATTGCAACAATATATTTCAAAAAAATCTTACCATCAGTAAAAAATTAAACATTGCATTTTTAAAGCCAAGCACAATAAATGTGCGGATGAAGTGACCGAGTGCATCTAAAACACTATTTTACAGAAACTTCTAACAGGCATTGGACGATGTAAATATTAATATTTAAAGAGAATGACTGTTAATGGCACTTTGATTTGTGATACGTAAGAAATTGAATTAATGTTATTAAAATTTACCCACATTTTAAGGCAACAATTATAGTCCAAATTCCATTGGATGAGAGATGTTATGATTAATGATTTCAAAAATACAATTTGCGATGTAAATTTTGCCTAAAATCTGCTTAAAACGCCTACTTTGTCAATTCTAAAAATCTAAAGCAATCAAAATGTTAAATTAAAACAAGGCTAGCTCAGATATGTGCTTGGCTTTCCTTTACTCGAAGGTCTCATCCTGTAAAACACGACTTGAAGGAGAATGGCGATGTCGATGCAGACTTGCAAAGAGCCACAAAGCCAAAATTGCACGGGCGAGTTCCGAGCCACAAAGTAACCGGTTTTGAAAATGTCCCCCGACAGCCACATAAACACCATGTTTTTACTAGAAATAGACATAAAATTGTAAGGAAACGATGTACATTTCAAAGAAATAAGCAAAGTTATGAATTACCTCATTCCTTCTGTCGACTGGCTTTCATAATTCTTGTAAAATTGAGGCAGCCCAAGCATTGCTTCTACAAACACTGCGAGGAAGCCGATTGTTTCCACAAACCAATAGTAGTCCACTAATAAAAAAATGGCGAATCCAAGGGCAGCCGTAAACGTGGCCATGAATTCAACGTAACTGAAAAAGTCGGTCCAAGCCCAGAAGTATTGGAGATCAAAATCTGAAAAAAAACATGTTAATTCGAACGGATAAATAGATGGATACTTCCGACAGCAAAAACGTGCACAACAATGGCAAGGCACGGACATGACGAAAGAGTGCTATCTAAGAACCGAAGTCGAGGAGGGTGCTCACGTACCCCAGAATGCATGCGGAGTCGGAGGAAACCGAGGAGATAAGTCCGAAGGTGTTTGGGGCACAACGTCTGTATCAGCCTTAGAAGCTGTGCAGAAGAGAAGCAAGAGAGGGACGTTAGGAAGAGGATGAACTCACAAACGTGATGTTATTTGCATGCTGTGCCAAAGTTCAGTGCAATATTTGCTTATGCAATGTTCCATAAAAAAATTTCCACAATTAGCATTCTCAGATTAGTTACCATAAATATTGTGTCAACATTGTCAAATTTTTGCCGTCTGTTGTACACATATTATGGACAGACTATCACAGACATATAACACATGTTTGTTAAGATTTATAAGAGGTGAATGATCAACTTTTCGCCATTGTGCTGCCCTCCTTTGAACAAATACGTTGGATATTTAAAGCTATTATTTCTATGAAATTTATAACATTGCCAACATCAACACAGACTTTGACATCTATATGAATACGATTCAAAAGCTTTTAAATCATCTCAATTTCATACCAAAAAAATGCCGGTCCTTGTTGCGAACAATTTGGTTTTTATTTTTAATGCTAACGCATAGCTGCACCAGCAAAAGCATAGTGACGTTCATAACCACGCTTTGGATTAATAGAGGCATTTCAAAACGGTGACCAAACCTTAAGAAAAAACAAAATCCCAAAAATTCAGAAAGTTTAGAATTTACGGAAACAGTATACAATATGGTAACAACCTATACTTACCAAAATAATATCCTTAACGTATTTGCAATTAGCAGTGCCAGACATACAAACAGGGAGAAACCATCTGCATTTTCGGTCTGCTTGATTTGGCGATATTGTGGAATATAAGGCACGATTCCACCAAACATCATTGCTGCAGCTGCTCCCCAACCCACAACTGTAGTGATGCTAAATGCATCCTCTTCGAGTGTTGCCATTAATTGTAAGGGCACTTGGACGTCAAAATACAGACCAGCTGGAAACTATTCTTCTTTAGCAATGTAGTTACTGTCAGAAATGGCTACATGTTTCAATGGCCATCTTTTAGGCCAGACTGTAGAAAAACTGATAATAAATAGACTATGAAGTATCAAATTTTAGAAATGCTGCAAAATTAATGAATGAAAAATTATATCCCAAATCATGCATGTTTTCAATAATTAATTTAAATTACACAATTAAGGATTCATAGGCACTGCGAAACTTAAAATATTTTAATGAAGATTGCACATATATTAACATTTAATAACAGTACAATTATGGATCTGACGATTACCCATACGAATTATGAAGGCATAACTATAACAATTGAATAATATGAGGGAATCAGGGACGGGCTATTTCATTCAACTGATCGTTAGTTTCAAATTATTAAGCGTTACAAAAAACGCAATTAAAGTAATTAATAGCTTTACTCACATTTTAAGCCAACATTTTTCGTTTGTGAACGGCTTTTGAATACAGAGATCTGAGATAATCCTGTTATGAAACAGCAGACGAAATAAAAGACACGTTCCGATTACGTCAGTGGTTAAAAAATTCCCATAACACATTTCGATAAAACAATTTCATTTAGGAAAAAGAGCATTCAGGATAGTTAATAGCCTAAAGCGCTGTAGATATTCACTTAAACGACTAGCACATTATAAGAAAACAAGCGCCAAATTCAAAAATCTAAAATGGCCGTCATTGATTGATAGATTTGAAAAGAATCAACCTTTACTTACTTAAATTTGAACTATATGAAACATAAAATAAAAGACTCGTTTAAAAACACAAAATAATCAGTTTTAAAAATCCGTAATTTAAAAACATCGTTTAAATTTGAAAGTCGTCATGAAACTTATAAAGATAAATTTTAAAATTTGAAATATTAAATGTTAGTTAATTATACACTTAAATAGAAACGATTACATTTTCATAAACTCTGAATATTACATTAGATATTGATAGTTATTCTCATTAATAATTAAAAAAAATCACCACAACAGAAGATTATTGTGCAAACATTTTGCATTATGAACATAAAGTCTGGTCTCCACCAAGACGTACATGTATTTAGAAACATGCAAAAACGTTTGCCCTCCGGGTTTGCTTCAGCCGCCATTTTGTAAATATATGCAAATGTCAAATTTTACACCTATTAAATGTCTTTAATAGCTGTACAATTTTGATATTTGCATATATTTACAAAATAATGGCCGACACAAACCCAGAGGGCAAACTTTTTTGCATATGTTTGCAAGAAACGTATATATGTGCATGATTTTATAACAACGACGAATTCTGTAAATGAAAAAAAAATAAAAAGATTTGTTAAAAGGGATGAACAATAAATAACACAACAAATGTAAGTTATTAAGATTTGATAATAAAGAAAACGAAATTGCAAGTAAGACAATTTAATGACGTTATATATTTGGAACAATATTTAATTAGCACAAATTAAGTAAACAAATACTAAGGAAACTAAACGAGAATATTTTACTGAAATCCCAGCCAACACTACAAAGAGTATAGGTAAAATTCATTTTTACAAACAAAAATTGTAACAAACAATTAAAAATAAGAAAATCAAAACTAAACTTAAAAGCTACAAAATAATTGAAAAGTGAGACAGTAAAGATTAGTAAGAAGATCAAAGAGAATCAGAATAGGAATCAGATGAACCAAAATAACATGGAAACCAAATGAACCAAAATCGGTAGGAACTGATTAAACCGGAATGAGAACCATTTAAAACAAAATAGGAACCAAAAAAACCACAAGCAGAAAATTGGAAATGTCCAAACACCAACACCAATCTTAAATTAAACACAGTACTTTACGTTCAACCCAAAGTTATTGGGTAGTGAACACACTTACTTACAACTATGTCCTGTTTTCCGCAGGAATGACCACTTACCTTCCAACTTTAACTTTGCAACCATCATGGAAAAATGACTTCACCACTAAATAACAACCAGCGAAAGCTCGAAATCGACCAAAATCAGAAGACCAACAAGAAGACCTAAGCAATAAATTGCTCAGAAAATTACACCCAAAATCCTTTGGAAGTATGAAGTTTTGAAACCTTTGAAAATTCAAAACTGAGAAATAGAGGAAAAGCAAAGAAAGTTATGTCAATGAAATATGAGCAAAGAAAAATATCACAACAATTAAGCAATACAAATTATAGTTGTTGTTGTTGGTGGGGATATATCACAATATCTAGCATATAAACAAGTGCCAGGAAGCAGAAAATACAAGAGGAAGGAACACGGTCACGGCCGATTTTTAGAGGAACTACCCCGGCATTTGCCTGGAAACGACTGTGGGAAACCGTGAAAAACCACAGTAAGGGTAGGCGACACAGTCAGGATCGAACCTGGGTCTTCCGATTGCACCACTAAATCACTCAGCTCGGTGACTATAGATTCTGCAACTATAATATAAAAAAGGAAACTCAAATTAAAACAGGTCTCAACCAATGAAACACAAATTGTCGTTTGATGCCCATTGTTTTCCAAAATATTATTTTTAACTTCCAAGACAATTCTGACAAGAACATTCCAAAAAAGTATGCAAGAAAATTTTCACAGTTAAGGGATTTACAAACATTTCTTTACTGAAATTCCCAAACCCGTATTCCACAATAAAATATCCGAATATTTCTCCAAATAAGTTGGACATTTTTATAGTTAAAAAAATTTTTTTGGATTTTGTATATCACATTTTTTTTTTTGTTAAAATTATTAACGGACTACATGAAAATATAAATCACTTTTTTTGTGCCAGTTGATAGGACGATTTATTTTCTTCATTTATAATCCATCCAATATCGTAGACATTAAACACCCTTTCCATGATGGTTTAGGTTTCAGTCCTCATCAAAGATTGGTGGAACTTCAGATAATCCATAAAACCTGTATGTAGATAAAAATAAGATAGAAATTGTTTAAAAATGCAAAAATTTCGGTAATGAAACTTACGAGAACTCAAATCTTCTATAAAAAGGTTTCTTGGTGGTGGAAATTCGGCAAATATTCATCATCTGTTTTTAAATCCGCATAAACTATAAAACATTTCAGAAAAACACTGTAATTACAAAAACATTTAAAACTCCAAGGAAATGCCCAACTTCACCCTACATTCCACACCAATTCCTAATTTTCACCTCCTATTCATCCCTGCATCACAGTCAGTGTGACAAATTCCTATTTTTCAGCCCCTAATCATCCCTACAACACTGTCACCTTGTGACAACCTACTAATCATTCCTGCACCACTGTCATTGACAAATTCCTAATTTTTACCTCCTATTCATCCCTGCACCACTGTCACCTTGTGACAACCTACTAATCATTCCTGCACCACTGTCATTGACAAATTCCTAATTTTTACCTCCTATT
>JAQGBW010003674.1:0-15653 GCA_034698625.1 Julus scanicus | reverse complement strand
CTCCCTTTAAAAACGCCAGTGCGCATGCGCGCGGCACCAAAACACACGAAAGTACGGAGCGTGTGAACCTGGCATTACGGCAAAAAAAGTATACTTACTGCAGAAATGTAATACTTTTACTACAGAAAAGGCATACTTAATGCAGAAATTTAACATCTTTACTGCAGAAAAAGCACACTTACTGCTGAAATGTAACACTTTCACTGCAGAAAAAGTATATGCAGAAATATAACATCTTTACTGCAGAAAAAGCACAATTACTGCAGAAAAAGTCCACTTACTACAAATTACACCTTTACTGAATATAGTTGCACTTATTTGCAGAAATATTCATGTTTACTACAGAAAAACTACATGCACTTACTGCAAAATAATCCCACTTCTATACAACAGAAGTTTAACTGTTTCATAAACAATATATATTTATCCCAATTCATGATTATCCATAATCTGAATTTCTCTCATGATGTTCTGCAGATGTTTTTCACGTAAATTTCTTTCCATAATTTTCCATTTTGTTCCGCACTTATTTTCTGTATTGCGTGTCATTCGTATACACAGCTGTCAAATGGCATCATAAACCCCCTGAGGAGGCTGCAGTAGTTTATTTATTTGTCGCAATATATTAAGTTGAAGCGCCACCCACAATCCGTTTTAAGCCAAAAAGTGCTTAATTTAAGCGCTGAAATTATTTTTCAAGTCACGCGAATCGAATCCGTTTTCAAATGGTAAATAACTAACTTTTAAAACACAGATTAGGCTTAACTGAAAAGGCTTATTTTTAGGCCTTTTTTCGGTTTCCGGAACGAAATTTAACGAGGGTGCCAAATGGGAATTCCCCTATGCAATGAAACGCGTAACGAATGCACAAATTTAGGGTATAATGAACCTCCCAGAAGACTAAACTAATTGGACATTAGCGTAACGAGCCGCTAATGAGATTAACATATCACAAAAAATCTAGTTAAATCTGTTTTATAAAAAAACTTTTGTTATTTTTTTGTTTTATTATTTAGTATTATTTTCCCTTCTGGAATTGGTTATGGTTTAATTAGTATGTATTTAGATTAATATTTCATGCTAAATATATCAAAATCTGCTTATTTCTGTTAAAAAAAGCCTACAAAATATATGGAAAAGTTTAAAAAAGGCTTAAAAATAAGCCATAGATTAACACCTGTAGTTCATTGGCTTGAATTAAGAAGCCTCGCCTATGAACGTCAGGTGCCACTCTACCAAGATTACCGAAGAAAGGCACCCAATCACTATTGGCAAATGGTGAAATGCACCATTAAACACCATGTGCCATCCTGCGACTAACTATAACTGCAGTACACTATTTTGTGAATAAGTGCATATAACGTAAAGCTGGCCATCGTGTTTCAGGAAACCTTGGCAGTCGTGAGACAAAATGTACAGAAATTGTTACATCATGCGACTTTCAATATCTGAACTGTTCCCAAAGATGGCTGCCGTGTTTCGGAAAACATTTCCAGCAGACGCAAGCAAGTCATCACTTTGCATACAGAAATCCTCAAGTCAGCGAACTCCAAAAACCCAATGGTTCCTAAAGACTGCTGCTGTTTCAAGAAACATTTCCAGCAGACGCAAGCAAGTCTACGCTTTACGTACAGAAATCCTTAAGTCAGACGAATCCCAAAAGCTAAATGGTTCCTAAATATGGCTGCCGGGTTTCGGAAAAACATTTCCAGCAGATGCAAGCGAATCATCACTAATTAAATTACAGAAATCCCAAAAATATAATGGTTCCTAAAGATGGCTGCCTAGTTTCATGGAATCTTTTCGGCAGGCGGAAGCAAGTCATTGCTTGGAATTATAAAATCACAAATTCAAGCGAAGCCCAAATGCTCAATGGTTCCCAAAGCTGGTCGTCGTGTTTCTGGAAACATTTTCAGCAGACGCAAGCAAGTGATCACTTGGCATTCAGAAATCCCTACATCAGACGAATCCCAAAAGCTCGATTGTTTCGATCGGTGATGTTTATATTGGACACAGAGGATTCCGATAATAATTGCGGGAAGCCCGGTCCATCTCTCCGGATCCTACGTTGGATTTCTGCGCTCGATAATTGATCCCTCGCAGGCAGATTGGGACCTGGGTTTCAATCGGAATCAAATTAAAAGGGAATCTTCTTCCTATTTCCCAACACTCCACCGCAACATCAGCGATTTCCCCCTTTTCGTAATATCCAGAGGATCAAATATCAAATTAAACGCAAAGTCCGCCAAAAAGCCCCAAATGCCGCTGCTGACTTTATATCCGATTCACAGTCGAGAAGACGAGGGAGGGGATGATTCGAACGTGGAAGGTACTACGAGTAGAAGGACTTTAAACACCCACCTGCAGGAATCAGCTAAAGG
The DNA here is from genome assembly GCA_034698625.1 of Julus scanicus. Lineage (NCBI taxonomy): Eukaryota > Metazoa > Arthropoda > Diplopoda > Julida > Julidae > Julus > Julus scanicus. The sequence goes on along the minus strand of JAQGBW010003674.1, from coordinate 13,272 downwards.
GAGGGGAAGCGGGAGGAACCCTTCAAGATTTATAAGACCATCCAACTAAATTAGGTAAGGCTTTGGAAAATGCACAAGTCCAGATCTGCAGACAAGTCTATGAATACATAAATGGCAATGAAAGAGAAACCTGATATGACCACATTCTGCACAGGGGAAAACCCTTAAACCCCCAAACAGGTTTCAAAGCAAACAAGAAACCATTTCCTGTTTGCATTAGCTGGTAAGTAAACAGTTGAAAAGGTGTTTTTGGGGTGTTCTATACTAGTGTCAAAGGCTAAGTAGTAATTAAGGAAACCAAAAAATGACCTCCTACTTGGTAAGGGGAAGCACCTGAATCTCTTCCTGTTTGTAGACAGCAGGGAAACTTAAGATAGATCCTACAATCTGATAAGGGAAATACAGTAGAAATTGTCTAAACACATCCTGTGTAAATGAATAACCTCTCTAAAAGCATAAAATGTGCAGGTCCAATTTGGAAACCAGTGGACCCGCCTTAAGGCTCTTTCACATTGTCACGTTTTCGCTACGGTACGGCTACACTACGTTTAAAAGTTACGGCAAACACCCTACACACTATTACGTCGAGGTTATGTTAGACCTCTTCTCTGATTGGCTAGTACTGGCCGCACAGCTGCGCCATCTAGCGATCGAAAACGCAAATGGCCGAAAAAGTACTAGAGTGTCTGCTTTTTCCATCTCTCTTCCCATTGGCCGGGGAATCTCGCTTCCCTATTGGTCGAAATAGAAACTTTCTATTCACTTACAGCACCTTTACGACACCTTACAGCTGCCGTAGCTGTCTGCTAGGGACGTCAAAATTTCAAGCAAGCAGCCGTAACATAGCCGTAACGTGGAAGTGTGAAGGAGCCTTAAAAGCAATTTTTACCAGTCCCGAGAGTATGCATTTAGAGAGGTTCTATCGTAACTGGAAGCCCCAACTCGAAAACCATTTAAACTGTGCAAAAGGTACTAATGGTTAAGGGAGCCCCAAATCTCCAACTACAATATGTTTTGAGAAAAACTAAAACTTGGTAAGGTCCTCCAACCTGTCAAGGGGAATAACCAGAAATCACAAAAAATCTGATTCCCAGGTTTGTAAAGTTCTGTTTAGTTAGTTTAGAGAAAATCCCAGACTACACAAAAATAACTACTATCTGGCTTGTGGAATACCATGAAACTTTTTAGGCCCTCTCATGAGACCTGAAACGCATTATCTGCCAGCTGGGCTCGGTGGAAATCCAAAGTGGTCCAGGCCCTTGATAATTTAACAAGAGATGTTACTTATGGTGAGTTTCACCATAGCCAATTACTTAATCGACCAATAAATTTTCATTCAATATTAAGACTTGGAAGTATAACTTAAAAATACATAGGATCAAAAGACTCCATGAATTTATTAAATCAAGTTCATAAAATTGATGGCATCAGACATTTAAAACCATTTAACTAATCATAGATTAAAATTTAATTAGTATTAAAATAAAACGTGCAATATTTGGTGTAAAAGTGATTAAATTTCAAACAAATTTACCTTGATTTTATAGATGAATACCACAAACAGTACTGCGACTTGTTCCAACCCTGTTTCAAGACTGGTTTTAAGTAAGATTCAGGAAGTTCCGGTTCTGAAATTTAAACCTGGGCTAGACAAAGATTTGTGTTCGGATATTCATTTTCTTTGATTTTCTTAGTCATTCTCGAGCGCAGAATCCTAATATCCGAAAACAAACAAACTAATTACAATACATCATGATGAAGGGTGAAGGAACTTATAAAAATGGATAAAAACAAAATTCTAGGCTTTTTTAAAATGTTTTTTCTTCTTTATCTTTCGAAAAACCTTAACAATGTTCCATCTTCATTAAGTTCAAATTTTCAAATATTCAAATATTTTGTTCTACATTCTTTATTTTAGCAATAGCCAATTAAAAAAAATCGTTTATAACAGTGTATTTCAACCTTGTTTAACTCCCGGCAAACTAAATCAGGAGTTAAAATTGTCGCGGCACACTTATAAACCCTTCACAGCACACCTGTTGGAAAACAATGCAGTTAGATAAAGCATTTTACCTTCCTTATAAGACAAAATCCATTCTAAACAGCATTTCTTGCATATTTCTACTTATATACTTTTTTAAAAGCCAAATTATATCAATATATTAGTCACCATTCCTCCATGTTCTTCAACCCAGACGTTGTTCCATCTGCTTGTCACGCCCCGGCATTCTAATCTATTTTCAAATTTTCAAATTTTGGAATACTAAGTGGTCCCATAACAAATAACAATTAACTTGCATTTACAAAGAAACAGATATAAAGCATTTTCCTTTCCTAATAACACAAACCGCATATTTCAAATCATTTCAAAGATAATAAAATTCAAATTAAATCGATTTAAGTTGCAATTTTTCTCCACAATCCCGCCGTGGCTGTTCCAATCCGTCTCGCGCTCTCATTCCAAATCTGATTTTCAAATATTCAAATATTTTCGGAATGGCAGCAGGAGCGCCGTAATGCGTCCGCCGCCGCCGCCGCCAGGGTCGCGTGCGGCGCTACGATCGAGGTCCTCCGCTCGTGCAAATTCTTTGTGTTCTGGGTAGGAAAAAGCATTTAGTTGCGAGAGCAGTTGTTGAGACTTTTAGAAAAAGCGCAATTTTGAAATTTCCGATCTTTGATCTAATTTATTGAGCTTAAAGTTGAAAGATGAGATTCGCCAGATCAAATAACGCCGCCAAAAGACAGCCAGAGCGAGCCACACCTTGGCACAGGATGCTAAAAGATGTAAAGGACGACGATGACGAAGGTAAGGACCCGCCATCAAACAAAGAAAACAATGGCATCCTATGCATCTTTCACAACTTTAATTCACCGTTTTATCTTATTCCCGCTCGATTCTATCTCCTTTTTTAACGACCTTTACTATTTTCATCACTCGCGCATTCTTATTTACGCTTTCAACCTTTGATTTCTGTCGTTTTTTCATAGTTTTACGGTTAGGCTTCGGAAGATGTGTTTTTTCGGGAAGCATCGCCATTGTTAGGCCTATTTATAACAACTGCGTTGCTTTAATTTTGACACTTATTTCCGTTTTCTGATTTCTACGTGTTAGCGGCTCACTCGTCGTATACAAATGTTGTTTTTGTTACCCCCGATACGTGAGAAAAAGGCCTATTGTGAAGGTTTTTAACTTGGGGAAAATGCATTCGGTCCTAATGTGCGCGGGATGTCAAAATACAGGGTGGCTCAAAAGACTTTTCCTAACTGAAATAATGGATTTTTGAACCACCACTGTATTTGGGGAAAATGGCGGGAAAATTTTTGAATTTTACTTCAACGGCTGTTTAACGCTAATTGGGAATAAAGTTAACTTAATAAATTAAATTATAATTATAACAAATTATTATTAAAATTTTTAAAAATAACTTAAGTTTTTTGAATATTTTATATTATTATATTAATTGATTTTTTTACAAAATTTTGAAAATATGAAAATTTTGAAAAGCATACATTACAAAATAGTCCACAAAATTAGCCCTTACCGTTTTACCAAAGGGCGTAATTGATTTATATTTAATTTTTCTCGACTTACGTTTTTCAGACAGCAACGAGGCAGCGGCGAGTTCGACTCCGTCGGACTTGGCCCCAAAGAGGAAGAGCGTGGAGCCCGATGAGGAAGAGGCTAAGGCCAAGGTGTCCAAGGTAGAGGGCGCCACGGACGTTACGACGAAGGCAGCGCCAAACGCCGCCGCCAAGAAAGATGTGGAAGATGTGTCCGAAGACGACGACGGTGAAGACGGTAGCGAAGATGGCGAGGACGAGGATCCCGAAGGAGCGGACGAAGACGAGGCAGAGGGCGCCGGAGACAGCGAGGAAGACGACGAGGAAGAGGAAGAAGAAGAGGAGGAGGAAGACGCAAAACCAGCCAAAAAGACCTCCGCCAAAGGCAACAGCAAAGGCACCGATAAGGTATAAAGGCCATTCCAGCCTTACGATGGTCCTGCTGCTAAACTGTCTCTCGGCTCGAGGTCCGAGGACCTTTTATTTCTCGGTTATGGTCCTTTTTTATGAACTGAAATTTTAAAGGAAGTTTAGGTCCATTGATAAGGATTTACTTACTATTTCTTGACTCGAGGTCCTTAGATCTCTCGGTTATGGTCCTTTTTTCCTTATTGAATTTCCTGTAATTATTAACGGGAGTTTAACTTCCATTGATGGGGTTTCTTTACTGTCTCTTGACTAGGGATCTTTCTAAAGGTCCGAGGTCCTTAGATTTTCCTTTATAAATTTCCTGAAATTATTAACGGAAGTTCCGTTGATGTGGATTTACTTACAGTCTCTTGACTCTAGGTCCTTAGATTTCTCCATTATAGTCCTTTTTTCCTGTAAAGATTTCCTGAAATGTTAACGGGAGTTTAAGATCCGTTGACATAGTGTTCAAAGATATTTCCTTACCTTCTCAATCTTAGGATTTCGTTAATTCCTCCGTTAATGGCAGTTTATATTGAAAAGATATGATATTGGGAGTTTATCAAAAGTTTAATGGTAGTTTAATATCCGTTTAAAGTTAAACTCTTGTTTACGCGAACTAACAAAGAGATTTCCAGAATCCATCCGTTAAGAAAAAGCCTTTTTCCATAAATTTCAGATAACAAGGGAGTATTTTTCAAAATTTTAACGGCAGTTTTAATTATGCCGATAAATTCATGTTAACCGTTAAATTTCTTTACAGACAATACGAAGGCGGTAACAATACAATATGTACTAATTATTCTTTAAATCCTGCATTAGTAACGAAGACCTGATCCCGGGGCTTAACGAGGGATTTAATTCCCGAATAAGACCGCAATCCCCCCTTTTATACGAATAGCGATTGAAATATTGTTTGGCTTTTGCATAGCTTACGTTAAGTTTTAAAACCTAAAGATTGCTCGTTTTGTTGTTAGCGGGTCGTTAAAGGAGACACGGTTTGTTTCAAATGTCGCCAAACGGGACATTTGATGAAGGAATGTCCGAACATGAAACCTGACGAAGATTCGAACCTTTGCTATAAATGTGGTTCCGCTGAACATTTTTCATATAACTGCAAGATAAGGTCTAAAGGTAGTGAAAATTAAATTCATTTCGATAAACTTAACGATCGATTTTTACGCGATGGCGTTATGAGAATTCCCACTCGTTAAGCTACCGCTTTGGTTATTTTTAATGATGCGCCTTAAGTTTTATGAATTTTTAAAAAATATCCAAACTTTAGTCAATTTTTAATAAAGTTACGAATATTTAAGATATAAGAAAATTTGAAATTTTCAAAAATCTAACTTTCGTAGTTCCTGAACCTTAGTTAAAATTCATGTAAATGATTAAAAATTTAGTCACATTTTTAACAGAATTTAACCTGCTTTCATAATTTTCCAAATTTTAATAACATGGCCTAAGAATCTAGGCACGAAAGGTATTACTACGTGCAACTAGTACGAATTCCGACTTAGAGGCGTTCAGTCGTAATCCTTCGGATGGTAGCTTCGAAAGATTGGAGAATTTTTTTTAAAAAAAACTTTCAGTTTATGAATTTTAGTAAAATTTACGTAAAATATTCAAATTTAAGCTAAATTTTGTCAAAAACTTGAAATATAACTTGAAGTTTACTTTCATAGTTTTATTTTCAAAATTTAGTCACTTTTCAACAAAATTGCAAAAATGTAATAGTTTTAAAAAAAAACTCACCAGAACTCGTAAACTAAACTTTCGTAGTTTTACAAATTTAGTAAAATTCACGTAAAACATTCAAAATTTAGTTACATTTTTTTTTCTTCAACATAATATAACTTTCGTACTTTAGGAATTCTACTAAAATTCATGTGAAATATTCAAGTCTCAGTATATCAAAAATTGAGATGCTTTTTTAACTAAATTGTTTTCATAATTAAAAGTAGTTTTTTTCGGATGTACGAAACATTCTGAGAGTGGGAATCCTCGGTAGCGCCGTCTTTAAAGCGTAGCAAAACCCGAGATTAAAAGATTAAAAACTTAAGTTTTCGCTGAACCTATTTTCTCACTTAGAGTCGATGCCGTTCGCACATTGTTTCATTTGCAACAAAAAGGGTCATATCGCACGTTCGTGTCCCCAAAAAGGCAAAAACCCGAAAGGGGGGAAAGGGCAGACGATGGCTAAGAATAAAACAAAACGTACGTCGAGGTCCCTCAAAATCTTACCTCTTTTTCTCACCTTTTTTTGCGACGAGTCGAGAAGATGTGTTGCTTAACTTTGTTCGTAACCTCGTGCTTTTTTATCTTTTCAGAAAAAGTAGTTTCCGCCGCGCGGTTTGCCTCGAATAAAAGCGCGGACTCGGACGAAAACATCTTCGAGTCCAACAACTCGAAACTGGAATCGCGGCCGCCGTCTTCGAAGAACAACAAGAAGACGGTGAAATTTTAGGATCCTAATTATTTTGTAAAAAAACAAACCGGGATGAACGAAATTAAAATTTAACTCGTCAACATGTACACGATAACGGACATTTTTATTTTATTACAAACTATGCACAATGCGGACAGAGAGCTTAACTTACTTTTAATTCCTCAAAAAATCGCTTGAAAAACTTTGACATATTCTCCAAAATTCGCTCTCAATAGCTTCCAAAACTTAGAAATGCTCGAAAAACTGAAATTCTTGAAAAACTTGTGAAATTATCCAAAAAATCTCCAAAGATTTGTTCTAGACTTTCTCGTTAGTTTTCAAAACTTAGAAATGCGGAAAAACTGACATTCTCAAAAGCCCTTGCTTGAAATTGTCCGAAATTCTCCAAATATTTGCTCTCGACTTTCTTGTTGGTTTTCAAAACTTAGAAATGCTCGAAAAACTTGAGAAATTTTACAAAAATCTCCAAAGATTTGCTCTCGGCTTTCTCGTTAGTTTTCAAAACAGAAATACTTGTTACAAAAATCTCCAAATTTGCCGTCAACTTTCTTGATAGCTTCCAAAACTTAGAAATGCTTTAAAAACTGAAATTCAAGAACTTGAGAAAATTATTCATAAATCTAAATAAAAATCTTGTCAATGATTTGCTCTCGACTTTCTCGTTACCTTTCAAAACTTAGAAAGCTTGAGAAACTGAAATTCTTTCGTTGGGTCCACATTAGCAAAACTTTAAAGTCTCCGGCATGGGTCCTAGGTTTAAACTTATCCGAAAAAAGTTACGTGTTGCGTTTAGTGATAATTTTTAAAAATATGGACCTAGCGAGTTAAGCGACACTAAATCACGAACACGTCCACAACAATTTATGTGTTGCGTGTCGTATTTCGTTAAAGTTTTAACGAATGTGGACTTTGAAATTCACAAAAAAACATTTGAGAAATTCGGTTGAAAATTATTTCAAAATTTAACATTAGCGAAGTACAAAAGTTTAACATTGTTTAAAATATAGTTCGTGGACTTAGCTGGACTTCACATATTTGACTCGAAAAGGACTCGAGTAGTTTCGATAAGAAATTGGTTTTGGAAATGTGAGAAAAAAAGAGCTCGGAGGCCCTTTAGCGGTCCCATCGCGTGGAATGTCTCATCGGAAATTTAACGTAGCTATAAATATATTAATAAGGGCATCTTCGGTTCGATACTTACGAAGGGACCTTTGTTTAAATTCAAAATCGCATGCCGCAGTTTTTAAAACTTCGGGACGGCAGTTGGCACGTTTTCGGATTTCTCTTTACTGGCGGGCGCACGTATTATGCACGTTGGCGGCTTTCAAAGGGCCTAGAAGCGGTTCCGTCAGGTGTAGAGATACCTTTTGGGCACTGGGATCCGTAGGACCAAGGCACTTTCGGCAGAGATGATCGGTAGGCCGTTGCTTTGGTGATAATAGACGAGGTGCGAAACGCTCTCAAATGTCTTGTCTTTGGTCCTTACCTTTAATCGAGCGATAAAGAAACAAAAAAAATGCAGGTTTTTATACGGAAATTTGTAAAAGTGACCCTGGTTATATCGGGATACACCTGCTTTTATAAGTGCCAAACCAGGGTTCCCCCAGACCTGGAAAAGTCAGGGAAGAATGTAATATTTGAGAAAAAGTCAGGGAAAAATGTAATATTTGAGAAAAAGTCAGGGAAAAATGTAATATTTGAGAAAAGTCAGGGAAAAATGTAATATTTGAGAAAAAGTCAGGAAAATTCACTATAAAAATTGTTGAACTTTTAAAAGCTTAAATTAATTTTTGCATCTGGATGTTCTATTTTGGCCCTTTTTAAACGGGATTAAAAATCCGATTTCCTGTGGTAAAATGCAAGTTTTCTTCAGGAAAATGGCATTTTTCGGGAATAAAAATCAGATTTTCCTGCAGTAAAAAACTGATTTCTGTGGCAAAATTGCAATTTTCGGGATTAAAAATCAGATTATTTTTCTTAAAAAATACACTTTTAGGTGGAAAAAATGTAATTTTCCCCAGTAAAAATACAAGTTGCAGTTGAGTTGCAGTTTGTGCATTTTCATAGAGGCCAACACTATAAGGACGGGGGACCATTGAGGGTCCGAACCTTAAAATATGACAATCCAACTTACGATTCCTTCGGGATCGACCAGCAGCAAATGTTTCTTGGCCCCTCCCTGCATTCCCGTGAGGACGTACTGGCCGGGTGCCCCTTGGCTTTCCCGCACCAGAAACTCCCCGTCTTGGTGCAACTGTTCCTCCGCGTCCTTGCGGCTGATGGATCCGTGATACCAATCCTCTTTCTGCAACTGCTCCAACATTCCCAGGTTTCCAGTGGGCTTAAAAAAATGGAAATTTCGGATGTCAAAGGATGGAATGGAGATAACGCAAGGTCCAAAACCTTAAGCCCTCAAAGATATTTACCGTTGAAGTCGTGTTCGGGAACACGCAGGGAGCAGGACGGTTTGCATCGAACGGATCTTAAATGAAGAACAAGGAAGGGGGGCAATTTTTGTTACTGTTTAGGAATAATCCAATTGCGCGAAACGGTAGGACCCCGTTAAGAGGTCTTTGAAGGGACCGAAGGATTAAGGCCTTTTTAAGCGGGAAGACTTATTAAACGGCAAGGTTTGTTACGAGCAATATGGCAGATAATGGAGCATTAAATACCGTAAAACCCAGTGTTTTTTGTTACTGAAATTAATATAAGACCCGGTCTTACTTTCGGGAAAACATGGTATAGTTAATGGTACGTTAAATACCGCAACATCATATTAAGATGCCGAAGTGCTAGGACCTTATTAAGCGAGAAGACTTATTGGAAACCAGTACGCCAGTTAAAACCCGTAATACCGTAAAAAACCTGTTAAAGAAGTCTTTGGAGGGTTAGGGCCATTAAACTGCAAAACTTATTACACTTTGAAAGGACCAGATGATCCTTCTTAAGCAGGAAGATTTATTAAAAGGGAATTCTGGTTAGCCGTTAATGGTATGTGATAATAAGTCTACGAAAGGACCGGAAGGCTAGGGCTTTTTGTCAGGGTTCTACCGTAGTACACACATTTAAGGCCGAATTAAACCCAGGTTAAATACGATCTTTCCGATACCTGAACTTTGCTGCAACGGACCGATGTGCATGATTAAGTTCCGTACGTCGAAAGGGTCCTTAAGCGCGGGTAGGTCTCGAACGCTGTAAGAGTCTATCAAAGACGCACCCCCGAGCGGCAAAGTAGCGGCGTTACAAACGGCATCGTTAGCGTACTCTGCAAAATAGCAAAGTAAAAATATTAGTCCGTCGTTAAACTCCGATTAAAAACCGTTAACGTACGGAACAAACCTGGACAAGCGTGTTTGGCGTAAGGATCCGGAACGGACGGCTCCGAATTCAAGTCGATCAAATTTGGCGAAAGGTCGCTCGTGTTATCGTAGTTTGGATTCGAGCTCGGTACGTTTAAAACATCCGCCTAAAAAACAAAGATAACGATAAAAGTTAATCGCGGTGAAATAAAAAGTTTTAAACATTTTCCTCGGAACCTGCCCTGAACGTACCCTCGAGTGTGCCGTTGCCATTTGGTAATTTGGTGGTGGGCTTCCGGCTTCAGCGGCCATAAGCTCGGGAGGAATTTTTCCGGGTAAATCGTTATAATATTCGGGATCGTCGCGGGATAAGGGCGCCGGAGGTCTCGGAGAAGAAGCCACGTGTTCGGGACCGTGCCTATAAATTGGTGGACAAAATAATGTGAAAATTCATTCGAAATGGTCCCTGACTGGATTATCATCTCCATCTGAGGGTCATCGAGAGTTCGAGGGGCATCAACGTGGGACCACACTCCACTAGTGGGGCCTTTAACACGTATCGGTTACTCGTACCTTGTTTTCTGAAGGTACTCTTTAAACCTCAGTTCGAACGCTTGCCCAATGGTGACTATGACTTCTTGGGCACATTTGCCGCCACACTCCAGGACGTAGCAGGCTCTTTTACCGCAAGCGTCCTTCGCCACGTAAGCCACGAAGTCGAGCGTGTCCTGTAAATAGCGCCGAATATAAACAAAAGTCCACGTGTACTGTTGCGGACAAATCAGAAACATGTCTTTACTAACCGTATCGCCGCCCGAAGCGAAGGAAATATTTGGCATTTCGTGGACCGCGATCGTCTGCAAAAAGAATACCGTAAACGTTTCGTTAGGGTCCAAATTGACCGCGTACATCGGAACTAAACAAACGGTAATGTTTCGCGTTACTCACCTCTCCCGATTCCATAACCCTAAGCTGCAAACTAATACTAGTTATGATTAAGTGAATGTTAGCGCCAGCGTGTTCCATGATGGGCGCCTCACTCAGCATCTTCAGCACTTTTCGGTCCACCTTCCGCTTGCGATCTGCCGTTTTGAGACCCGCCGATTCGCAAACTCTGTTGATGCACTCTCTGCGGAACAAAATACCATAGAATAAAAAACAAGCGCCACAAGTACAGTGACCCAGCCCACTCGGCAATGTTCCCCCAACTGCTAAGTGCCCCAACGGTCAAATTTCCCATGGACTAAGTTCGCCATAGACTAAAGTTTCTCAAAGGCCAAGTTCCACATCGGCTAAGATCTTAAAGATCAAATTTCCCAAGGACCAAGTTCTCGAAAGGCTGAAGTGCCTATAGACTCCAACAGCCAAGTTTCTCAACTGCCATGTTCCCTATCGGTCAAGATCCATAATGGTCAAGTTCTTCAACGGCCATGTTTCCCAACTACAAACTTTCAAAATGACCAACTTCCCAAACTTCCCAAGTTCCCGAATGACCAATGTTCCCCGATGGGACACTTCGCTATTGGTCAAGATCCCCAACGGCCAAGTTCCCCAGACGACATATTCCCCAGATTTCCACCGGCAAATTCCCCAACACCGATGTCATTTCTGCCAAAATTACTCGGAAATGTTTTCAAAAATGTCTAAATTATTTCATTATCAACACCACGCTGCAATAAATAATTGAAAAAACAATTTTTCAAAAAAACAAATAAATAAACAAACATTAACTCTCATAAATAAGTAAACCGTACTATTTAAAAAAATAAAAGTTGAACACTCGTACTTTTGATATTTTTTGATGAAATAAATCCATCGAGATTAAACGAAAAATCACGTAAACTTAAAAAAAATCAGTTATCAAAATAGTACACTTTTTTCATTTCCGGCATTGTTTTTTTTAAGATATAAAGAGGACATCCTGCTATGAAAACTTACTTTGCCACGAGCGATCTTGTTTCGTACTCCAGTATCTTCATGGAAGTGTTGACTTCGAGGCAGCCGACGTACTAAAAGGGAAAAAGGAAACATTCAATGACAACTGGTTTTATGTCGCCTAAAGAGGAAACTCTCATTGCTACAAAATGGACACGAGCTCCTACGAAACACGACACTAAACATTAAAAAATTCATTTTCAACTTAATCTAGGCCGTTAAACAGGATTTTTTTAGCAAAATCTCTACTGTTTCCGAACACATCACACGGGAAGTTTGTTATAAAACGTCTAAATGTCTTACTTGGGGCCCTTATTGACTTAATCCAACCAGTCCAGGGTGCCTTGACCAAAGACCCCTTTTTTGAATGAACACGATTGACTCGGGGCCCTTATTAGCTTAATCCAACCAGTTCTAGGACCCAACAGGGTTCCCCCACAAATAAAATATTCAACTTCCCTGACTTTTCCAGGTTTTAAAAATTTTTTTCCCTGACCAGCTCAAACTGCAGAAAACTTGTATTTTTACTGGAGAAAAATTGCCTTTTCCCTACCGAAAAGTGGATTTTCAAGAAAAATAATCTGATTTTTAATCCCGAAAATTGCAATTTTGCTGCAGAAAATTTGCATTTTTACCACAGAAAAATCAGTTTTTTTACTGCAGGAAAATCGGATTTTAGTCTTATTTTTTACTGAAGAAAACTTGCATTTTTACCACAGGAAATCGGATTTTTAATCCCGTTTAAAAAAGACCGAAATAGATCATCCAGATACAAAAATTACCATCACTAGTAGAAAACTTACGAAGGCTAACGAATTTTCCCTCATTCTGTCCATATGGTCCAAAGTTCAGCACTTTGGTCCAGGTATGGGGGAACCCTGCCCAAAGAACTACACTTTAGTGCAAAAAAATCGACTCACCTGCATGAATCAAGTAAAAATGTGTTTTTTTTCTCGGCAAACAAATGTCCGATTTAAAATCGGAAAAATGTGTTTTGTAGACAATTTATTCCTGTTTATAAATCGCCTAGTGTGAAAGGGATTTCTGCTGAATTTCTCTCATTTTATCGAGAAACCGTTAATTAACACTGCATGAATATGTGCTTAGCAATGCATGTGGCATAAATAATGAAAATTTGGGTTGCTTTGAGTTCAACATTTTCCGCCTCACCGATGCACCAGGAATTTTATGAAAATTAGGCGATTTATAAAGAGGGATAAATTGTGTACAAAACACATTTTCCAAATTTTAAATCGGACATTTGGTTGCTGAGAAAAACACATTTTCACTTGATTCATGCAGGTGAGTCGATTTTTTTGCACTAAAGTGTATTAGCATTTTAAATATGGCTTCTTAGATCTAAACCTTTCCAACACGACCTCTAAGACCTACAAAAAGTATTAATTTGGCCCCAAAGGTCTACAAAAATTTAAAATGAAATAAAATACAGACGATTCCGCTTAATTGGGACACATCGGGAGTTAGGCATTTTGGCCCAATTAATAAGTGGCTGCCCCAATTAAGCGAATTCCACATAAGCGTGTACACATTGAAGTAACATTTAGCCATACAAACAATTTAAGCCTATAAATTAATCGCATTATAGAACATGTTTACAGT
>JAQGBW010003673.1:0-15653 GCA_034698625.1 Julus scanicus | reverse complement strand
GTATTATTGACAATTTCATGCATTTTATTGTTTATTTATAGAATTTAACACCTTACCAAATGCTCTAAACAACTTGAAAGCTAGAATTTTGATGCTTTTCGTTGTTTTTTGTTTCTCAAGAATTTGGTGACAGACTTTGAAAATTGAACGGCATTAGCCCTGAGCAACATGTGTCCTCAGGGAATGGCTTAGAAATGGTATTTTGACTGGACACTGGAAGGTACTATTTATGCCAGATGGGAAATGAAAGTGACTGAGCACTAGGATGATGTTAATTAACATTAACAATTGTACCATTGGCTATTATAGATGTTCTTTTGGTCTAGCGGCTGACTAATGGAGGTGGCTGACTATAGGTGCAACTACCCTATATAACTCAAGTTTCTGATCGCTTGGGATCCATGTCAACCAATGCAAACATTCTTAATAAACTGTCATATATATCAGCAAATACTGTGAATTTTCACATTTGCTAACACCGAAATGGCTTCCGATTGTACAGTCACACAGATATAGCAAGTCCTTGAAAGCCTATACAACTTCATCAAGTTAAAAAAAAAAAGTACACAAACTTTCTGAAAAGTCAAAGACCTCTAATGAAAATGAAGTGAGTCAACAACAACTTTTTGTGTTAGACTGTCAAATGCTCCCAAAAAAAAAGGCATCTCAAATTTTTGTAATTTTGTTTTCTAGTGTTACGTTATAGGCAAATTAGAAATTCTTAAAATAGAAGGTTACCATGGCATACTAAACTTCTGCAAAAACACATACGTTCTCCACTGTCTGATAATTACAGCAAGTCAATGTGAATTTGCGATGAATGTGAAATGACACAATTGCCCTGTTTTTATTTTGTGCTATGTGATTCAGCTCATCAGCACAGACATCTAGGTTTAAAAACCAAAAGTTTACTAGATCTTTGTTCAAATAACAAGCCATCAACAGTAAGCTAACTGAAGGGAAAAACATGGGGTTAGTACCCGTGACTCAGAAGAGAGGCTTTCACTCTTGTAATGAAAAAAGCCATCTCATTGACTGACAATCATAAATCACATTTTCTAATGCTGTCAATGGAATAATGCCATCCCTTAGTTCAGTAAACTTGTCATTTAAATTGGTCATGTCTGTTACACTGTACAATTGAACAGGCCACTGAGAATTTAAGATCTTTTAACGTCGTTTGCAGTTTCCTGTAACATTGTAATCGCCTGGAAAAAATAGGCGTTCTAGGGATTTAGGCCTGGTTCGGGTTGGCATAATTAGCCTTAAGTTTGGCATTTCCAACATGGCCACGCCCTTGAATCTCAAAATCAGCCTTGTTAAAGGTGCATACGCCACCAGGGGAGGATGGATTGGAATGATGCTAAATGTTGAAATCCCTGGACAACAAAATCTCACAAATGTTCTGCTAAAAATCATGTTTCAGTTGACATTAACTAATTTATATATAGATTTCATTAAACATTTACCGAACGGTTAAAATGAATTTTGACTAGCATTCGCCTCCTAATAATTTCATTTCAAACTAACTGCTAATGAAATAATTTAAATTCCAGACCAGTAGGCCTAGTCCAAAGACAAAACCTCTGTAATTTTGAGCAACAACACCACTTATATATAGAGTGAAAGATAATTTTTTTAAAAAAAACAGCAGTAGTCTGAATTAATTAAAATATAATTGCATGTAATAGGTCCATCTTGCATATAACTCGTTTGCAACATAAAAGTCCCAAACAGTTAATCTAGTCATTTCTTTTAAGTACGCGTACAGCTGTACCCTGGCTGTGCCACGAGTTCATTGCCCTTAATTTTGGGAATGAACAGGGAAAAGGGCCACTTCATGTATTGGAGCAAGTTCATGAGGGTCAAAGTCGTCGTCTGGGACAAGTAGCAGGAACAACCAAACAGCAACAGGGGCGGAGGGTGCATGTGACACACTGAATTTCACATTACTTTACTACGGTCCTGAAGACATGAACATGTACTTTTTGATGTCAATTGAACAGGTCGCTAGTTTAGCATAGCCTATACTTAAAAAACCATGCCTGCCTTTTCCAGCTATCCAATCTGAAGTTTAAACTGTTTAATATCATTTTTATTTCCAAATCACGTGACAGAGTGAGACAGCTGCGTAAGTACAACTACGACGAAACAGAAGTCAAAGCAATGACACCATGAAGGATATTTCACAGTACAGTGATTGCCTCATTCACAACAGGAGGAATTTTTTTTAAGCCTTTGACCTGACCGAGAAATTTATTTTTCACCTATTCCACGTCTGAAATTTCACGTGTGTCCTGTCCAGCAATAAAAATTAAACTTATTACTGATCCATTACTAATAACAAATGCGACAATGGCTTTCCGTCTATTACAGACACAGTTAAAAGGTAATTGTTGGTATTTTTTGAAAAGGAGCATCCTAGGAGGAAATATTGCACGGACGTCATGGCACAATAAACACCAAAATTAATACAGATTAAGGACTGCGGTCAACGGGCATAGCCTAGTGGCCTAATAACTCTCCAAAACCGAAAAAAAAAGTCGTGGAATGTAAGCCTACAACATCTGCTTCTTATAAACAAAACATCCAGACGCCTCTTCCAGGTGGTAGTAAACATCTTCTAAGATGCAATATCCAATTCATGTCAGATTATAACAGGCATGATTGAGTTGTTTATGAAGGTCAAAATTGAACATGAAATCTTGTTAAAATAAATCAGTAAAATTCATCTTGAGTGTAATTATGGTTTCCTCTCAGAAAATTCAAAACTACTTTAGTTCCGGCTAGTCAACCTTGGACGGTTTAAAAATGGGACTACACAAAAATAGATTTTTCTAAATCCAAATGGCAAACAAAACGTGCATGGTAACAATAGTTTACAGGAATGCCTTTTAAGCTTCTTTAGATTATAAAAATTACTAAAGGCGAATCTTCAAGTTACTTATATGACTACTACTCTATGTGAAAAGTGATGATGAAGTCGCACCTGTGGTTAGTGGAAAACTCTTTAAAATTCGCCTAACTGCCTGAAATCTCTCAAGAACTGCGACACTGCTTAAGTGCACATATTAATATAATTAATTGAGGATGGATTCCACTTTGAAAATGTTGACACTTTATATGGCATGCAACTTAATAATTAACAGCTAATTATCACTCAGGTTGATCTGCAACAGGATGTTTTGCAATCATGTTTAACGTGCATCTCATCAGTACAATATTACCGGAATGTGGTTTTTCATGCAGTCCATTGCAAGACTACGAATCTAGCATTGCATGACGAACACTGTTGAACAGTTGCTGATGCTATTATAAGTTTACCTAGTTAAGTCAAACGTGTGTGGTGTGACTGGTGTATCATAAATAGTCTGCCAGTTGGCCAGATGCAACTGGTACAATATATATCAGAACAATATGATATGACGCTACATACACGTTCATGGTTACAATTCGCCTCCAGATCTGTTAATACCATTTGATTACACAATGCAAAGGTAGCGAAATAATATGCAAGACGTCAAATGGAAAATCCAATGATTTTGAAATTTTCCTCAGGTCGATGAGCCATACCAAACGACACATTTAAAAAAAAAAATGTAGGGGTGGATCCAGAAACTTTTCGAAGAGGAACGGAGGTGTCAGTTGGAAAGGAGACTCCCCTGCATCCAGAACCTTCTCAGCATTGATTAGGAAGTTCACACCCTGGGTCAATTTTTTTTTTTTTTATATTTCTTATCACATATTCTGTATCTTTTTAAATAAGATTTAGTAGAGGAAGCTACTTTTGTATTTGCATGAAAGGATGTAAGTGAAGATTTATGGCAATCCAAGAGGATCGAGGATCCTTTTTATAAAGGTGTCCTCTGTATTTTGCACATTCCAAATACATACCTGCAAATATACCACAATAACTTTCAATTCTCACTATGTACCCATTTTCATTAAACCATCATTATTGAGAAAGATTAAATGAGAAGATGAATGGCAAGAGCTCCAGTTTCTGGAAGAGCTGTATATTTGATAAGATCGGGTCAAGTATCACGAAATCATTTGTAGAAAACATAAAACTCATTACTATCACAAATACAAAATTAAAGCCCAAAGGGCGCATCTCATAGTAAAGCTCTCAGTACGTTTGTAATACTCAAAACAGCTGCCTTGTCTGTAGTTTAACACGGTGATCGACACTTACCAACGCCATACTTCTTGGTCTTGGTCGGCGTCCACATCATGGTAAAAATCTAGAATTTCCACTCAGCAAATTGCCTCGCCAATTGTCATTGTAATCCTTTTTATTAGCGAAGAACACATTTTTCATTCATGAACTCCGCCATGTTGCCTGGCCTTTTTGATCTCCAAATTTACACGGGTGTAACCATGGTGACACCGAAGATCGTGGTCCTTGTTCCGAAAAATAAAGCAGCGACTCGAACACAATAGGGCGCGCATATATTCAATGTCGATGGTAAGAGAGAGAAAAAAATCCAATAAATGCAGTAATAAATTCGAAATGCCGTCTCTCAAAGGTACGCTTATTCGCAATACATCAATGGAACCATGGATCAGATGGTTAAAATATCTTACTCCAAAGCGACGCGTACAAGACGATAACAAGTAAACATCAAGCCTGGCATTCTGGATATCACTTCAAATGAACGATCCTCACTCGCGGAAAAGCATCTCGTTATCATCAGATATCACAAAGATGGTCGACCAAATCACATGTAGTACGCGAACGTACTCATCCACCGACTGGCAAAATCGTATAGCGAAGACTGGAAGCCGTTTAAAAAATTCAGCAGCCTTGCAGAAAATAGGCTGCCATCTCTCTGACAAATTTCTAAACTCAAATGTAGCCTCTAAACAGGCCTTATAATTAAAAAATATATTTACTCCTTTGTAGCAGAGGGATCCATATTGAGCCAACAAGCACTATTGTGCCTTACTGCGAGTAGCAGTCCTGCAGGTATCTTCTTCAATGTTGTAAATTTTACTATTTTTAAGATATGAAATTTCACCTCTGTGATAAGGGTGTTGTTATGTTGGTCAGGTCGTTGGCATTATTTATGCAATATTAAATAATTTAGAAATTTTTACACGGTTCCTGTAAGTTCCTTATATGCTTTGCAGATGGCGCTGCATTTTTAACCCGCGAAATTTGAACCTTGTTCAAACGGATTGCAGATTTCGCGCATAATGTCAGCCAAGAAATTTGCGAAAATGATTTTTTAAAGAATAGTTCTTTGCAAGTTTTACAAATGCATATATTGTATTGTAATTCTTGTATTATAAGATTTGTGTGTTTATCGTGTAAGGGGCCATTCAAATATTATGTCACACCTAGGGGGGTGGGTGGGTTGTTTGTTTTTTGTGACAATTGTGTATAAGGGATAGGGAAATTGTGACTAATTGGGTGGGTGTTTAAAATGAGGCAAAAAAGTGTGACATAATATTTGAATGGCCCCTAATCGTCGAATGTATCGATGAATGTAATCCTCGTCAAGGTGCAGCCAAATATATTGCATATCGTATAAATAGGATTTTAAGCTTGTAAATACTATTACTTTTTATCCAGTCAGAGATATATGAATTTTCCGTTTATATCATTTAAGCACATAAATCTTTCATAACTTTGCAAATAAATACTATAGATTTTAAGCATAATGTTGGACAAGAAATTTGCGAAATGATTTTTTGAAGTATAAAGTTCTTTTCAAGTCTTACAACTGCATAGCTATATTGAATAGTAAATTTTGTAGTATCCGATTATTGTTTTTTTTTCTTGTAATCTTCGAATATAATCTTCGCCAAGCTGCAGTCATAAATATCGCATAAAAGCAAATCTGCGTAGACAGTACTTTGAGCCTGTAAATACAAATAAATTGTATCCACTCAGAGATTCACATTTATATCATTTAAGCAAATAAATCTTTTATAAGTATGAAAATACATTTAACTGGATCCGTATTCAAGTTGTTATAGTACACTGTTCAGTCAACACAAAACCAAATTTATTTTAAAAATAAGCCAAATATTGAAAATATTACTTTCAGGTGTTTTTGTGAAATTAACACTATTTCAAATAAATAAATATGCATGTTTCATGAACCTTAAATCAGATGTTTACTTTATTACTTTTAATTATTACTTAATTATCTTTATAACCATTTAAAAAAATCTTGAAATATGGTCAGCTTTAAAACTAATAATAACTTTCCAGTAAAAATGCAAGTAAAAATGTATACATACCTTATTAACTTGATAACAGGGTCGTTATATGTAATATGTCTATGCAAGCAAACTTGTTGATTTGATTACTAAAACTGGCGATATTAGACGTTAATATTACATGTAGAGAACTTTTTTAATTGAAATGAACTACATTCTACATACAAAATGCCACATTATGAAATGTTCTCAAAACATATTACAAAATATACAAGACATTCGGCTAAGCATAAATTCGCATAAGTGACATTACCTTAATAAATTCTTGTTATACAAATCGATTTAACTAAAATTATTATGCGTGTTTTAGTACATTTCACTGCAATAACTATGTTTTTATGCTTAGCAAGTTAAAAAAGTGAAATGAAATATAATAATGAAATTAATGTGTAATCATCGTTTGAAAAGCACACAGTAAGAAAAATACATTTGGAATGCACATAGTAAGAAGACTGTATGAAAAATATAAATAGGCATTGCATGTTCGCCATGCTGAACAGCCATTGCGGAGGTTCTTTGCAAAAAATCCCAAATACCTTCCTATCGTAATGCAGAAAAGGTATTTGTGATTTTCTTTGAATATGCTGTGCTGTCAGAAAAACATTTAGGCTTTTTTCTAACATAAATTTGCATCGCAGAATTATAACTGAGGTGTATCCTGGACGTGTCATCAAACGCCAGGTATTTAGTTTTGCATTAGAAGGTAAACTTCCATGAGTTACACTGCCTGTGATTCTCTTGGTGCGCCATACCCTCATTTAGGTGCAGTTAAAACAATGTTTGAAGTTAGGATATGTACATGAGCATAACTTGCCTCAACAAATTTGGTTACAAACTATTATCACTGGGAATCGACTTTAGCACGAACTTTTGCATGGATTCTGTGGAATTCTGACTGATGTTCGCCTTCTTCAGGAGTCTTGTCGTTAATCGACCTCTGTTCTTCCATCTGAAAAAATAAATTGATATATTCAGACAATTTTCACAATTTAGAAATTTCTTGAAAATAACTTTACCTCCATTTGATTACCAATTTAGAAATTCTTTGAAAATAAAATTACTTTCTCTAATGTTGTTAACTTGTGAAATGCATTAGTGCATATTAAATCTGATTATTATTTGGGAATAATGGACTACTTGTAGTTAAAGCACAAATGTTTCACTGATTGCTAAAAAACAAAAGATTTGAAAGTGACATTATCTTTGCTACACACACGATTTTGGTACCTGGAATATAATAATTAAATTATACAAAGTTCACTGTATAAATGTGTAAGATTATACTATTAAACTACAAGCTTGCAATTCTGACACTGCGAAACGTCTTTAGATTTTTCTACAAAAGCTTGACAAGCTAAAATCAACCGGATAATCCGAGCCATTGTTGAAAAGATGACGTATCACACTTTAGTTGCAGTATCATTGCTGATAAAGCCAAGGCCTGTCAATTTTTTTTATTAGTTCCATTTGAAATGTTGTCAGAAAAGTCCTTCAATTTTCCGAAATGTTAACACTTGTGCGGTGTACCTTACTTGCATTTTTGCATCACTGAACATTTGAGGATTACTCGGTAGAATTAATTGCCAATGTCCTCCAACAGCAAAACAAAATGTTATGCCTTAATTTAATTGGTAATTTGGAGACAACCCGTGGCAGCAATGTCCTTGATTATGCGAAGCAGCACACACTATTTTTTAGAATAAAACTGGAGTGGCTTATGAAAACAATTTCCATGCAGATGCCACCCTACATTCATGTGTGCCTATTTCCTTGCCCCAGCAACACAGGAAACATCTCTTGCCCTTTTTTATATTTGCCAAGGTTACTTGAAAGCTGATACGGACATCCTATTACCGAATCTCTTAAAGCAAAACAATTAAATTGGGTTAATGTACGAGCTCGTACTAGGTTTTAAACAATTCTGAAAGTACCTAAAATAACTTATTAATGGTAAATATTTGTGTGGACACATTTGACCAAACATATTTGAAAATAGGTATTGAACTGTGGTCAAAAATCACAGTAAACACAGTATTCAAATATAAACATAATTGCTTAGAAAAAACAAACGTTTTGCATGTTGACAAAGTCAATTCCAAGAGTATGATCACAAAAAAAGGAGTACAATTATGTCATTTTTCCCGCTTAATACGTTTTCAAGTCACAATCCATGTATCGCTCTACCAATATGCGATGTAACTGAAAAAGACTTTAAAATTCGCTAAAAATTACGCTGCACAAAATAATAAAAGAAGAATATTTATTACCCGGAAAAAGTTAACCGTGATTTTAAAACTGGAAGCTAATCCCACCTTTGACCCGAGTGGAGGTTGTCAAACATTTGAATATTTCCATAACTATTCAGTCAAATGACTAATGATGAAAAAGGAGTGACTGGACAAAAGCGCAATATATGATATGTAAAAATCATACAAGGTTAGTTTAGGTTAGTTCAGCTTAGGATATAGTGGGTAGATTTGAGATCGTGTGAGTTTCTGTCCTTGTGTGTCTCTGTACTATACAAACCAAAAATTTTACAAATATTTTCTGAACTGAGAGATACTCATGAAATTTTTTAAAAAAAAGTTTATAACACGAATTGGGTGTTATTTCAATACATTTAATTAATTAATGTACCAGCTACGGCCATACTACTTCTAATAAACATTATTGTTTAATAAGTTTTCCCCGCTTGAAAACATCGAAAACTCCGGTCCCTTGAAAAACAACAGGGTTGTACCGCATTAAAACACCACTGTCACTAGAAATGCTTTACATGAACAAGTGTTCCCAATAATGTCAATCTGATAAATATTTACCATTTCACATGTTGATTTTTAGATGAATCTTTAAAAGAAATATACCTCGACATATCTCACCATTTTTAATTTATGAGCTTGCTCCTCCAATCTCTTCTCTAGACTGGTCCTCTTGTTGAGTTTCTCAAATTCCAATTCCTTCTTCTTTTGATCATCATGGATCTTGTCCATGACTTTCTTCAACTCTGACTTTTGACCCAAGACATTTTTCCCACTGAGAAGAAAATAAATCCATTAAATAAATGATGCATTGATGACGCCTAAAGCAATGTTTTTTGTTGTTAAACAAGAAGCCCCTTTAGCATTCGTGTCAATTTAATAGTCCTACTCATCTTTACAATCAAACCACAAGATTGTCCAAGGGTATTTTCAATAGATGTATCGAGTAACAATAAACATGCAATTCACCTTCAATTTACATAGATAGGTTTGAAGTTAGCCAACAAAAGCCACCAGGATGAATTATATTGGCATCTGATAACGTGGACCAAGATACTTAATTGATAAAACCAGATTATTTAACAAGGGGGTTCTCGAGCATTCATCTTATAGTGTGAAGGTTACAGAACATTGAACTTTTAAATTCATTGGTATTGTTATTAAATTCAATCGTGAGGGCAGGTTATTGCGTTTTGGTTGTAGCCACAAACCTGCAAGAGTTCAAATGCACGAGGAGTTTTTCGTGGTTAGATTTCAGCCATATTTTAAACGATATTGTAATTGATGTCACCTATACGCCTAGGTCACGTTTTATCAAGATTTATTTGGTGCTTTCACTTGCAAGCAAAATGGTGTTCATTTTTTCGAGTTAAACTTTAGTCATGGTGTAATTGCAGTACATTTTTCAGAAGTTTGCAAATTAATTTGAAATGCACCAATCAATTTAATGTTGTTAGAAACCTTATATGTGGGGAAGGGGATATCTTGAGGATAGATCCCCTAGATATCCAAGAAATTCTACAAAACATAACATCCACAAAACATAAAAGGGGAAATGCACTTTTGCATTAAATGTGTCATTTTTCTGCTCTAGAAATGAAATTTGTTTTGTATTAAAAGTGAGATTTTTCGGTTTTCGAAATGCATTATTCTTCATTAAAAGTGCGATTGTTCTAAGGTAAAAGTACGATTCCGAAAAAAATGGGGAGAAATCTCCACAAAATCCAAAAAAAATTACAAATTTCCAACCGAATCAACAAAATATGAAAGGGGAATTATTTCACTTTTGAAGTAAAAGTGCGATCTTTTTATTTTCGAAATGCAATTATTCTTCATTAAAAGTGCGATTTTTTCTAAGGTAAACGTACAATTCCTAAAAAATTGGGGATAAATCCCCCCGAAATCCAAATTTTTTTACAAATTTCCAACCGAATGAACAAAATATAAAAGGGGAATTGCACTTTTTAATTCAAAAGTGCGACTTTCTTCATTAAAAGTGCAATTTCCTTAAAAAAAAAAGCGATTTTCCTAAGGTAAAGTGCGATTTTTCTCAGGTAATAGTGCAATTTTAAGAGAAAAAAATATCTGTTTTAGATATGCAGTTTTCCTGCACAATTTTTCTTAGATAAAAATAAATGCAAGTTTTCTGTGTTAGAAATGCAATTATTTTGCATTAAAAGTACAATTTTTCTAAGAATGTGATTTTCAAGAAAAAACGCAATCTTTTGGTATTAAAAATGCGATTTCATCTGGGCCAATTCTCGGCTATCGGGCTCTGTATAATGGCGATTAAAAATATACAGCCTAAATGTATATATATATATATAAATGACTATAAATGTATAGCCTAAAAAGTCTACCCCAAGATTCTGGAGTCCTTGATGTACTCACATTTTTTGGTTAAAAAGCAGTTCCTTGTGCAGCAGCTTTTTCTCTTTAGAATCCAAACACGGATTGCTGATCTTGCGGGGCACGACAAGGCCCTCATCTGAGGTCGTGTGACCATTCATGACACCAGTTGTACTTGTCACTCGATTGGGTTGAGGGGACATTTTGCTGGGATCGACAAGTTCGTCTCCGTCAGAATCACTGTAGTCTGGATCAGGAATAACAGCCTTCTCAAATAATTTGTCTGTAAATTAACAAGTAAAGTGGTCAATTAGTCTGTGGATTCAAAAATCATACCAAGGACATCATCATCTGCTAAAATGAGTCAAATTAAGGAAAGGCTCTTTTTTTTTTTAATACCAATTAAGGGAATGTGAATAGCTGGATTTACAATACGTCGGAACTTTGTACACTTGATTCATTTGATTCATATAATCTTTATCAAATAAATCCCATGTCATTGACTTTTCGTTCATCTGTCATAATTTAAGCTATATATATACAGAGAGATACTGTTACAAACGTTGCTATCTATTCCAAGCATGTTTCCGAACATGAAACCCATATTAAACTATATAATCACACTTCTAAAATTGAAAATGGGAGTCATTTTATCATAGTAGCAGCAGCATCAAAAGATACAACACTAGTGTAAATTCATTCTCACTTGACTAGTTTTATGAACTTCCACATCCTTCCTTAATGCCATCATTAAACTGGCCTCAATAAAAGTTTCCCAGAATTCGAGAAAAGAACACATTTTCAAAACACGTAATTTACATACTGTAATTTTGCGTAATTTATCGTACATGCCATTAGTTTTTATACATGAAACGATAACAAATTACCAGCAGTGTTTTTATTTTTTTCTTATAAACAAATTATTACAAAGATGAGGATCTTGAATGGCATAACATTAAGAAAAATGTTTGAATAATAAAAAAGAAAAAGAAACGTAGACAGTAATTGTATATGCAGATTTTTAAATGATATTCAACTATAAATTTAAAGCACATTTCATTACTTCCTTGTGTATGGGTTGAATACCCGATTTTTCCTATTTTTCCTAAAACACGTAATCTGACGCTTTAATGTTCTGCTCCCATAATTTTTTGGAAAACAATACCTGATCCAAGCTTGCGTTAGCAATACTCAAATAACAAAGAACAATTCTTAACAATCCTCAAGCTACAGCATAAAAACAATTTCCATTCAGATAAATAAAACATTGTTATCAAAATAACATAATTGCAGGTTCAGGCTTATAAAAGAGATGGTGTTACTTAATTTATTTCCACAAATAAATAACAAGCATAAGGAAAATAATCTACTATAGCTGCCTTCAAAAGAATAATAATTACTAAATATTCGCCCCTAAGCATAAATCTTGTCACACTGCACTGCCTCATTGAACACTGCCGCCATAATTCGCAAATCAGATTCAAGCTAACTTTTAAAAAATACGTCACTAGCTATATGGACTATATTTATAACAGCCTAGCACGTTATTGGCACGTCATTGCTGAGAAAATTAAAGTTAGGAAAGATCGAAATTCCTGGAATTTAGGTTAAAAATCGAATTTCATGTATAATAAATTCCATCAAATTCTATTTTACAAAATGTTACAGCTGTCTTAATGTACAACAAAATCATTGCATTTCTAATAGTGTAAAGCTAGTTATAAACTCGTAATCTAATCGTTAACTACTAAAAATGTATATAAACACCATAAATCAGGAAAAAAATGATAAAATTGGATAAATTCTCTTCCTTCCAGTGCATTATAAACATGTGATACCAATTCTAGATTTTAAAAACAAAACTATAAATACAAATGTACTCTTCGATCACGTGCTACCAAGGCTTGCAGAACTACATAATTATGTCATAGAAGAACAGACAAGCAATTTATGAGCTTATGTTACTACATGCAAAACAACATGTTGCACTGAAAATTTGGTGATAAAACAACGTTTTCTGTGACATCAGTATGCATTGTCCATAACACTTATTCATGGGCAGCATAAATAATTCCATGAAGGTACTCTTTCCAATACATCATGTTGCTTGCTCACCCCAACAACAATATATTGAAGTTAACGATAGACTTGTTACCGACAAATTGGAGATTTTGTATATTTTGATGCGGATCCTTGAAAGCTTGATTTTAATAGCATTAGCGCAGGGGTCATTCCAGCAAATAAAACAGGAAAAAACAAGACTAGTGGGGGAGATTCCACATGAGATGTTTCATTGTTTCATCGCTTTTTCGTAAAAAAAAACTGGTTAGTACAAAAAGGAGACTTTTTTTTAAATAGTCTTGACGCACTTGAAATGCTGCAAACTAACTTGTTTTACGAAATGTACCCTACGCTAGACCCTATAAAATGAATGTAAAGAAAGTGAAGAGAAACTTTGAAGTTGATATTCTAACAACTGAGAAAGAAATCTCGATAAGCATAAGTTATAGTAAGTTGCATAATCGAATCTAACGCAATTTTAACTAGTTTTTCTAGTATTTTTGGGTTGCATATACAGATAAATATACTGGATAACCACTACAAATAACGCGTGCAATTTAATCATTACAGTTGTGTCATTTAATCCATGATCAAAAATGATACATTATATCAACACATTGTTTTAAGAATTGCTAACATCAGGCTGTGCTTATCAGATTTTCTACATTTTAGAATGTAGGGTGGTGCTACTACAATGTATAGAACTGAACATTTTGTACTAAATAATGTTGACGAAATGATGTTACTGATGTTCTAGTACAAATAAAATGAGATCATTACTATATGCAATAGATAACAATATCTTTAGCAAATATTTACACGATTTCAAAACTATACATTTCTCCTGTTATTTGTCCAAAAAGTATGCCAGGCATTTGTAACATCATCTCGCGAATTATTTCAACAAAGCATATGTTTTTCCATCTACTGGTGATAAATTTACTTTAAGAAACTGTTACATTCTGAAAAAACAGGTTAAATGGCACATCACCTCTAATCTGAAACCCCAATTTCTTATTATCTAGAACATGATAGAGAGATGTTGTACAACTGTCGATGAATTAAAAGGAAGCACAATTGAAATTTGTAAATTCACATTTACAAATTCGAAACATTTTTTTAATTCCTGGTTACAGCTTTTTTTTTAAAAAAGCGCACGAAATAGCCAGATAAAAAGAAATTGTAGGAATGAATAACATCAGCTCCAACAACCTGACCTTTCTAATTCGCCTACTATCTGAATATTATATACAAGTTTAAGGAAACGAAACCCGAAATAAAGCTTACCTCAGCCTCATTTTTCGTGAGAATCAAAAGTTCTTGAAATGAAAAATCCCAGCTAAAAGTCCAGAAAATAAATTTGCAATTTTTCTGAGGTCACACGTAGTATCCACACCAGGTAAAAAAAATGCAGTTCCAGGTACAAGTTTGTCTTTCACATCAGTTGAAGATTTCCATAAAGAGTGAGAACTAGATCGAGGAAGAGCACAATCAACTTGTTTCCCTGACGATTTATTCTCTAATGAATATGCGAAGCCAGTTCTGAAAGTTGGTCCGACTCGTGGGTAGTCACCGTACGAAATAAAACTACATAGGAGGAACTTCCTCGGGTGTACTTTATTTATCAGTGACGACCAAAGCTGGGCCAGACACAGAGAAGGGGAGGGGCTCGACCTGTTTGCGTTTTTTGCTGCGTACACGCGGGTTCACCCACCATGAATTGACAACGACATGTATCCAAATTTGAGGAAATGAAGGTGTTTGTGAAAAATTCAACAAAAAAATAGTTGGCAAAACTAACGTGCAGCACTTCCACCTCGTGATGACGTCCTTTGTACAGGCACCATCTGAGTACTATCTATGCGAGGTGTTGGTTTGCCACCCTTTGTTGAATTTCCATATATTTTATGCAAATGATGCTTATAGACTAACAAGTTTCATTCTTATAAATTCAAATTTCTTCTTTAGAAAATTTAAGTCAAATTCACAATGGTGGATGTGTTAACAAGATTGTGGGGCATTTTTTTGGGTGCAGTTATTGAAATTGTAACTTTTTATTATTATTAATGTTAGAGAGGTGGTTTCATTAAAAGTAAATAAAACGTGTTATTTTAAGAGCATAAAACACAAAAAAATTAAAATCAAACTATGAAAAAAAGGGACCATTCAAGAAGGGTGTACTCAAGCTAGGGGGGTGGGAGGTCTGCTGGCATGTGGACAGGGGAGAGGGCGGGGAAAGTCATTATGGACGTCCACTAAAGATGATATTTTTCAGTTTTTGGATTTTCTGTTTGAGTTTTAACCCTAAGCTGCATGAATTATTTTTTACAATAAAAAAAAATTCTTCCTGGTGAAATTCAACAAATTGGCATCATGTTAAAGTGTCCCATGTAAAAAAAATATTTATTTTATCAAATTTAAAAAAAAAAAATTAATTGTTGCCTATAGGCAACACCATGCATCCGCAGTCTAAAAATTTACATACTTTTTTTCATGTTTTTAAACACACTAAAGGAAATATTATACATGAAAACCTGCCAAAGATGAACTTAAAAAAGACTTTAAAAAACTTAAGTAATTCTTTAATTTTTTCAGTGATTTTATCAGTTTTTTTGCATAAATTTTGTCTCAAAAATGCAGTTTTTCGCCAGTTTCACTTCAAAAGTTAAATTTTTCAAAAGGTTTTCTTAAGTTTATTTTGGAAAAAAATAAACTTAAGAAAAACTAAGTTATTCTTTAGTTTTTTTGCTTAAA
>JAQGBW010003672.1:0-15655 GCA_034698625.1 Julus scanicus | reverse complement strand
GTACTGCAGTGGAGCTTATGTGTACTGCAGTGGAGCTCATGTGTATTGCAGTGGAGCTCATGCGTATTGCAGTGAAGCTTATGCGTACTGCAGTGAAGGTCATGTGTGCTACAGTGAAGCTCATATGTACTGCAGTGAAGCTCATGTGTACTGCAGTGAAGATCATGTGTTTGCAATAAAGCTTATATGTTGGCAGTGAAGCTCATACATACAGCCGTGAAGCTCATGTGTTTGCAGTGAAGCTCATGTGTATTGCAGTGAAGCTCATGTGTACTGCAGTGAAGCTTATGTGTAGTGCAGTGAAGCTCATGTGCATTGCAGTAAAGCTCATGTGTACTGCAGTGGAGCTCATGTGTTTGTAGTGAAGCTTATGTGTACTGCAGTGGAGCTTATGTGTACTGCAGTGGAGCTCATGTGTATT
This sequence comes from Julus scanicus, assembly GCA_034698625.1. Lineage (NCBI taxonomy): Eukaryota > Metazoa > Arthropoda > Diplopoda > Julida > Julidae > Julus > Julus scanicus. The sequence goes on along the minus strand of JAQGBW010003672.1, from coordinate 15,234 downwards.
GCAGTGGAGCTCATGCGTATTGCAGTGAAGTTTATGCGTACTGCAGTGAAGGTCATGTGTGCTACAGTGAAGCTCATATGTACTGCAGTGAAGCTCATGTGTTCTGCAGTGAAGATCATGTGTTTGCAGTAAAGCTTATATGTTGGCAGTGAAGCTCACACATACAGCAGTGAAGCTCATGTGTTTGCAGTGAAGCTCATGTGTTTGCAGTGAAGCTCATACATACAGCAGTGAAGCTCATGTGTTTGCAGTGAAGCTCATGTGTTGGCAGTGAAGCTCATGAGTATGGCAGTGAAGCTCACGTGTATTGCAGTAAAGCTCATGTATATTGCAGTGAAGCTCATATGTTGGCAGTGAAGCTCATACATACTGCAGTGAAGCTCATGTGTATTGCAGTGAAACAATTGTGCATTGAGGAGAAAATACACTTTGCAAAGAGCATGGAAATGAGCTTTAATCAAAACTTTCTTAAGATTCTTTTTGATATTGACAAGATATATACCCACTTATTGCATTCCTTGAATTCTCCCCCATCATTCTGCATGCTTCCATTTTCAGGGAACATGTGGGCTCAAGAATGGGACAACATAATGGACATTGTCATTCCTTACCCAGAATTCCCTTTGCTGGATGTGACCCCAGAAATGCGTCGCTTGAATTTCACATCCAAAACAATGTTCAAAATTGCCGAAGACTTTTTCCTGTCTCTGGGACTGGAGCCGATGACCGAAGAATTTTGGTCAAGATCTATGATGGAGAAACCGGAAGACGGACGAGACGTTGCCTGTCATGGCTCTTCCACTAATTTTTTTGATGGAAAAGATTACAGGTAAGATAAGATATTTTGAAAATAGTTTATGCAGTATTTTTGAATGCCTCCTTAATTGACTCGTCATACTCAGGATCCGCATGTGCACTCAAGTGACCATGGAAGACCTCAACACCATTCACCATGAGATGGGTCACATCGAATACTTCATGCAGTACAGACATCAGCCAATCCTGTTCCAAGATGGGGCCAATTCGGCATTCCACGAAGCGGTGGGAGACACCATCCAGTATTCCTTCCTGACCCCAGAGCATCTCTTCAGGGTTGGTTTGTCCAAACATCTGCCAAGCACTCCAGGTGAGGGATAATATAATATTTGTAAAGGAACCAAAATCTGGCAAATTATAAAAAAGGATGGAACGGGGGAAAACTGATGCTTAGTAAAACCTAGAGTGGTTCTGGGTGGAGTAAATAAACAGGGACGTGCGTGTATATGCCATGTTACATTCATATATGGCGTTTTACGTCGATGTATGGAATAAAATGTGGACTTTGGTTTTTTTTATCAAAGAATATATTCCAAAAGAGAAAAATGATATATGGCTCCATATATGGACATGTCAGGAATTGGACGTGGTATATGGAGATATCTGCCATTTAAAGGCTAAATATGGCCATTCGAGGCCATGCATGGATTATATGGCCATTTAAAAACCATGCATGTCTTACTTGGCCATTTAAATTCCATGCATGACTTATATATGGCCATTAAAATGCTAGATATGGCTTATATATATGGCCATTTAAAGGCTAAATATGACTTTTATATTTATTTATTTATTTATTTATTGACAATATGGCAATATATGGTTAGTCAAAGGCTAAATATGGCCATTCGAAGGCCATGCATGGCTTAAACGACCATTCAAATTCTAGATATGGCTTATATTTGGTTATTTAAAGGATAAATATGACTTCTACGTGCCAATATATGGTTACTCAAAGGCTAAATATGGCAATTCGAAGGCCATGCATGGCTTATATGGCCATTAGAAGGCCATGCATGGCTTACACGACCATTCAAAGGCTAGATATGGCTTATAATTTGGCCATTTAAAGGATAAATATGACTTCTACATGCCAATATATGGTTACTCAAAGGCTAAATATGGTCATTCGAAGGCCATGCATGGCTAATATGGCCATTAGAAGTCCATGCATGGCTAATATGGCCATTAGAAGGCCATGCATGGCTTACACGACCATTCAAAGGCTAGATATGGCTTATATTTGGCCATTTAAAGGATACATATGACGTCTGCATGCCAATATTTGGTTACTGAAAGGCTAAATATGGGCATTCGAAATCCATGCATGGCTAAAATAGCCATTAGAAAGCCATGCATGGTTTATATGGCCATTAGAAGGCCATATGGCTAACACGACCATTCAAATTCTAGATATGGCTTATATTTGGCCATTTAAAGGATAAATATGACTTCTACATGCCAATATATGATTACTCAAAGGCCATACATGGCTTATATGGCCATTCAAAGATTAATATGGCTTATGCATGGCCAAATATGGACACACTGTATCTGGGTAGATTAGATTAGTATACAATCGTATGGTGTGCTTGTTTATATGTGGAATTATGTCCATGAATGATAATATATGCGAATGTAGAGCTCGATCCATACGTGACAGTAACAGTCGAGGATATGTCCATGATATAACATGGCATATGGACTTATATAAGTGTTTCCATCCGGGGAAATCAAGGCAGAATAGTGAAAAACACAGATTATGAAGTTAGACATGTATGAAATGGCCTTTGCCCATATAAGGGCCTCCTGACGGTCCTATAAACGAATTAGCGAGCAAAGGAAGACGCAATCCTGACAAATTGGCATTGCGTAAAACGGGAATAAAAGGCAATGGCGAAATGAGTTTCAATTTGGGGCTGGTGTGTTTTGAAAAGCGTTTGAGGCACTTAGCAGCGGTTACGAAATTCGATTAAAGAGGGAAGGTCGGTGATTTTCAGCGGGCGCGTTTTGGCTCACTACATTGCAATTTCAACGTGTGTTCAAATTGGCCGAAAGCGACGAATTTAATGCAATTTACACTCGAACGAATCGGGACACAAAACGAAACACTCCAGTCGCACCTTAGCAATCACAACCGATTTTATAAAGGACACGTTTAGTGGGCATGGAACAAAAATAGGAAAATATATTGAAAATTTGTGGACGAATTTAATGGAGAATTAGAATGCGAAATTGTAAAAAATGACAGATCGGGTGGGAAAGTTGTATATGGCATTATTTACCATTTTAAAACATTCTAAACACATGTGGCTATCTTAAACATTCTAAACACATGTGGCACACTAAGCACATGTGGTTGTTTTAAAACATTATAAACAACTGTGACTACTTTTAAACATTCTAAACACTTGTGGCAATTTTAAAACAATTTAAGTATACGTGGTTGTTTTAAAACATTAACAACACATGTGACTATCTTAAAATATTCTAAACGCATGTGATTATTTTTAAACATTATTAACACATGTGGATATTTTTTAAATATTCTAAACACATGTGGTTGTTTTAAAATATTATAAACACATGTTGCATTTTTGAAACAATTTAAAGACGTGTGGTTATTTTTAAACATTCTAAACACATGTGATTATTTTAAAACATTCTTAACACTTGTGGTTATTTTGAAACGTTCTAAACACATGTGGCTATTTTAAAACATTCTATAAACATGTGGATGTTTTAAAATATTCTATAAACATGTGGTTATTTTAAAACATTCCAAACACATGTGGTTATTTTGAAACGTTCTAAAAACACGTAGCTGTTTTAAAACATTCTAAAACACGTAGCTATTTTAAAAATTTCTATAAATATGTGGCTATTTTAGAACATTCTAAACATATGCGGTTGTTTTAAAATATTATAAACACATGTGGTTGTTTTAAAATATTATAAACACATGTGGTTGTTTAAAAACTTTCTAAACACATGTGGCTGTTTTAAAACATTCTAAAAACACGTGGCTATTTTAAAATTTTCTATAAACATGTGGTTATCTTAAATATTCTAAATGCATGTGGCTAGTTTAAAACTTTCTAAACACATTTGGCTATTTTAAAATCTTCTATAAACATGTACCCCAAATAATGATTGGTACATATAGAGCATTTCTTCACAATTGTATGGAGGGGATAAAACAAGAATGCTGGTCTCCTGAAACCCACTACGAAAGAAAAAATCTCATAAATTAGTGTCCAATTTGTAGCAGTTTTGGGCAAAAGTGCCTCAGAGAGCAGGATTTACGGATGGAGACCCAGAGGTTAAACTCCCTAGCGTAAAAAAAAAAACTAATTGGATTTGTATGCTGTTCGGATGAAGGCTAAAGTGACAGTGGACAAACGATGTGGAGATGCATGAATTCCTCCCAAGATACCCAGAAGTCAAGCTTAAACGTTCAATCACAGGCTTCTACGTCCTTCTGTCTGACATTTATTCTTGTTGTTGTTGGTTTTTTTATTTTTTATTTAGCAACTGACTAAGTCTATACTTGTCCAAAGAAGAATTTAAGGCAATGAGTTAATAAAATCAGTGCTGGTAACTCATGAAACCAGGGATCGATAAGAGCAAAAAGTCAGATCACACTTTGGAGGGTACTGGACGAGGGTGTATCACCAATCAAATTTAAGGGACTCTCATATATGCCGCTGAACTGAACAAATTCCACAGTTGTTCACCCCGGATGGTCAAATCAAATAGGACCGTATATGATACAGCGGAACCTCGGTTTACGAACTTAATCCGTTCCTCGAACCTGTTCGTAAGCCGAAAAGTTCGTTAACCGAATCAATTTTTCCCATTGTAATTAATGTAAATCCAAATACGTACTTTGTACTAGATTTTTTTTCTAACTTATGTGTGGAAACAATACAGGAAGGAAGTAAATATAAGTCAAATATTAGAAGATACATCCATGATTTCCAACATTATAGGAAATATTAATGTTTGTTAAAGTAAATTTCTTAATCAGAACAGCAATAATACAAATTTTCCTAATGAAAACAATATTGTTTCCATTAGGAAAATTTGTATTTTCTATTCTTATTCTGTAGTTAATATTATGATTTGTCTTAAATCGACGTCATCGATGGATTCTCATCCATTGCATCTGCAACTAGCGTGGAGAAAACAATTAAGAGACGAAATGTTGCCATATTTGCAATTGAGGCTATATCTTTGAAACTAATATCGATTTTAATTTAAATCCTTGGAAATTAGAACATTTTTGATGTTACCTGTATTTAGTAAAACTTATTAGTAACAAAGATGTTCTGCTGAAACTAGTAAAACAAGTGCAGAAGCTCGGACCTTTGATTGGTGGGCCAGAAAAATGGGTTCGTAAACCGAAACAACATGTGGTGTTCGTAAACAAAGACGTTCGTAAACCGAGGCTCCACTGTACTTCCATGAAAACATATATGACCATGAGTTTTTCATAAGGTAGCAACCTTGCATCATTGTCAGGAAAGCTAACCTCTTTTTAGTTAGCTTTCCTGCCATGCATTAGTGCTATGCATGGTTGTTTACCCAAAAGATGGAATATAATTATGAAAAAGGGAGGAAATATATCCCCCATTTCCACTGAATCCATCACTGAATAAAATGTATAATTAGGTTGTTTGGGTTAGGTTAGGTAGTCATCCACTTATCCACAACACTATAGACTACAGGAATTTGTTTCCAAATTTTACTTTTACTTCAACTTTTTGCCATCATTACACTCTTGTATAACAAGACATAACACGAATAGCATGTCTATAATAAAACTGGATTTCTTATCATATTTTCAGAAGAAGATATCAATTTTTTGATGAAACAAGCGCTGATGAAGCTTCCGCTCATTCCGTTCAGTTTGGCGATTGACAAATGGAGGTGGGAACTTTTCAGAGGAGATTTTCACAAGTCCAACTCCAACAAAAGATGGTGGAAATTAAGGTCTGATAATCATAATTACCATAAAACACTTTGTTTTGCGGACATTTTGATTCTGATGCTATCGAGATTTACAGCGACGGCTGTTTTGTCCACGATTCATAAAAAAGATGAAGGGATTTTCACGCTTTACAATTTGATATTATTAGAAAATAATAATTCAAAAATTAGCATAATTTCTGAGTTCACTGCAGGCGATCCCCAGGGTTGAAAAATCAGAAATCGGGGACATGTCCATACATTACTCAAAATTACTTGTAATATGGCGCTAAATGTATAATGCAGATTTTAGAATCCACACTATTCACTAAGTAATATTCACTTTTTTTTAAAGAACTAAATACCAAGGTGTAAATTCGCCTATCGAGCGTACGGAACGGGATTTTGACCCCGGTGCAAAATATCACATTCCGGATAACACCCCCTACATAAGGTAACACAATTTCGTAGCAGGACACATCTTAATTTCAAAACTTGTGCAAACCAATAATTTGTATAAATGTTTTGTACTTTTTAGGTATTTCATAAGCAGTTTCATTCAAGTGCAGTTTCACAAAGCCCTGTGCGCAGCGATGCACATCGGGAAAACTGTATCTCGTCTACACAGATGCAGCATATACGACTCGGAAAGGGCAGGGAATTTACTCAAGTGAGTGGAACAATTTTAAAACAAATACGGACCAAATGTCAATTAAATTTGAAGTTAATCCCCTATTTTTACAAAGTAATTGAACCGATAATTTGGTGAAACTTGCCTCATTAATTACCTTTTTGTTTTTCAGATCGGTGTTACGCTTGGGCTCCAGCAAGTCGTGGGAGGAAGCCATGTACCTTTTCACTGGTTCCCGAGAAGTGTCGGCAGATGCCCTCTTGGAATATTACGAACCTCTTTACCAGTGGCTGCGTTACGAGAACGCGAAGAACGGAGATGCCGTTGGATGGTAATCTGCATCGGTTTCGGATCTTTTTATTCCTACTCGGCATCCGTTTATCTTGAACGTAGCAAAAAATGAAAAATTAAATCGCCGTTTTCAAAATCGTAAGATATATTTTAAAGTATGCAGAGATGAGTTCAAAAGTCTCAGAATGAAAAAAGCAAAATGGCGCGCAAAGTCGAAATCTGCAGAATTTGTACACTTTTAACCGGCCGTAGTATAAACAATTTGAAATTTCTGTCCACTGGAACTGTAAAGTGGGATTCTGCATGCACGGTATATTTATATGATTCAGTAGCTAGATATTATTTTTGATGTCACATGGGAGCGAGTGACATAATCCCAACTTAGTAGTAAAAAGTAAAAAACTAGTAATAAGCTAACAAAGAACTAGTAATAAAATGCTAAAACCAGTTTTTTTTTGGCAATTTTTTTGGTCTCAAACTAGTGATTTTGGAAAACTGATATTTTTTTAGATGGATACAAACCAGTCATAAACTCATCAACTTTGTCTTCAATTCATCACAAACTGTTCAATTTTAAGCAAACATAACATTGCGATGACATTGGATTTCAAGGCTCATTCCTTACATTTTTAAGGACTCGCTGCACGAATAATTACCACAATATTTGTTAAAACACATTTTTGTATATCAAAGTTTACCTTACAACAGAAATTTCCCTATGCAGATAAAAATGCAATTCCTACTTTATTCAAAGTGATAAAAGCTAAGAATTTTTTTCCCGAATTTTAGAGTTGATAGACTGCCAGTTTGCCAGTTGCTTAGGGTTTTCAAACAAATATTACTAGTTCTTTTCTATAAGGGAATGTTCACGATTAACATGAACGACCCTTAGTTTAAAAACGCGCCTGATATAAAACTAAAACATCTAAAAACAAATGGTATTATTTTATGGCAGCTTTTATCATCGACAAACTCTTATTTGACATGTTTGCTGAAACCACTTTTAATCGCATCTGAGAGTTTAGACTTGCACAAAGAGCTGAAAATTTGTTTTCAAGGGTACAATATCAGTGATAAAGCTAGGCTCACTTTAATCGGTATAAAAAAATTATACAGACCCTAAAGTACATTTCTCACGTATCTTAACTCCAGCATTAAAACATGAAAGTCGGTTTCGACCCAGACTTTCCTTTGCCGTGTTTCTCCTTTTTCTTTTTGTTCGGAAAAAAATCGGCCGCAACACCTTTGATATTAGCAGTCGTGAAAACATTCTGAAGGGATCGATCCAACTTCAAATGTTTACCCATGTCCTTATTGGTGCTGTTGCGACTTTTCCGGTTCCTGGAAGGAAGATTACCACTATCACTGTTGGTGGAATCAGCAACAACCGTCATGGTGCCATTATGCCAAAGCTCTACCTGTTGCGAATGGTCCCCTGTTGTCGAATGTTTATCGAAAAGGTCACTGACGGAGTTGAGTTTAAATGTTTTCGCTTGGTAATTCATGTGTGCGTTGACCAAGTCCAGTAACCCCCACGAATTGCCCGAATTAGGCAGACATGACGATTCCAATTTCCAAAGGGCAGTTTTCAATCGCTCCTGAATGCGTTCCAGTTCGCTATTATTTACATTTCTACAGACGTTCAGCTTGGCATCGAAAGGATTTCGTACGTAGAGGGGACAGTACTCGGGTTTGATGACATCGGAACCAGCGTTAATGGAAATTCCACGAGTTTTGAAATCAAAATTGGAGTAATAATGAAAAAAATTCCACAAAAGTTCATCTGAAATGCAAAAAAAAATGCAAAAATGAGATCATTTGTAAAGTGAACTTATTAGCAAATTAAATTTTTGCCAGCACAAACAGTTTATTTATTTAACGGTGAAGTTATTTTTTATACGATCATCAATCCAACACTATCTTAGCATTGTCGAACATAAAACGATGAGAAAAACCTCCTTGTAACGCGGTTTATCCACATTTTTAACCATATTATAGTGTACCAAAAAACTCTACTCAGATACTGTATTTGCCAGGTAAAAATACAAGCAGATCTCATGCATTCGCTTTAATACAAAACATGTTTTTTAACTTATATTATTCCTTAATTTTATCAATCGTTTGCACATGACGGACTTCTATTTGGTAACAAATTTTCCACTCTTCGCACATGCAGGAATTCTGTTTCTAAACAAATTTTCCATCATTTGCACATGACGGAATTCCGTTTTGGAAAAATTTTTTCCATCATTTGCACATGACGGAATTCCGTTTCGTAACAAACTGTCCTTCCTTTGCAAATGCCGAACTTCTATTTCGTAACAAATTTTAAATCGTTTGCACATGACGGAATTCCGTTTGAGAACAAGTTTTCCATTCTTTGCACATGACGGAATTCCGTTTTCAAACAAATTCCGTTTCGGGACACATTTTCCATCCTTTGCACATGACAGAATTCCGTTTGGGAACAAATTGTCCTTCCTTTGCACATGCCAAACTTCTATTTCGTAACAAATTTAAAATCGTTTGCACAAGACAGAATTCCATTTAGGAACAAATTTTCCATCCTTAGCACGTGCCAGACTTCTCTATTTTTTTGTTACATAACATCGCATGCATCGAAAGTTAGCACATTTATTCAGAAAAAGTCATAGTTTTATGTAAAAGCGTGGTATATATTAAGAGCCAACATATTACCTAATTTTTCTGTATTGTCCGACTTTGGAAATTTGTTAACATCCCTTAGAAATGAACAGTCCATGCCTTCAGTTGATCTTTCGTGTTCTTTACCTATACAAAAACGAATTCATCGAAATATCTTCTTTAGGTCATGCTATAGTAAATTTATCTGGATTTATAAACCAATATAGATTCAGGCTTAAGCTAAATTTCCGTTACATTAAGTTTCAATAATGGATGCGTTACGGTTTAAAGGAAACTAAACTTACCAGATAATTTGCGAAGGGTTTCTAAGCTCGGAAGAATAGGATTGGGCCGTGACTGCAGGAAAACGATGACCATTAAAATTAGGGAGAAGTTTGTAATCCAGGGGCCAGCAGCTTCATGCGTGAGGCTGTTTTCCTTTGCCCATTTTAATATGGTGAACACCAAGGGTTGGATACGATCATCAAACTCGCCAAACAGATATAGTAATTCGGCCATGTAAACGCCAGATCTGTCAAACAAGATCCATGCAACAAATTTATAATTACATAATTTACAAGCTACAAAAATCAATATAAGCAAATATGATATGGAAAAGCAACAAATAAAATACTCACAGGTTATTCATCGTTAAATCACAGTCTGTATTCGCCCACTCGTGTTTGAATGTAATGATAGGAACCCGAGCTTGAAGAATCCTTTGCATGTTGGTTACGCCAGGGAAATAGTTGGAAATGATGCTACTGATGATATCCAAATGTCGCTGAACCTGAAGTCGGTCGGTGGACAATGCACACTTGGCGTGGAACAACAATTTAGATGAATTCTTTGGGATTGGAGAAAAAAAATGAATTAAATGCCAATATGGTAAGTTTATCTAAGCAATAGATAAGTCTCTTAATAGCCTTACTTCTGAATCTATTACCGGCTCTCCCATGGTCAGCACCATATCTAAGTCGCAGTTCGATTTCCCAAATCCGTTAACGCAGGAGCCGAAGGGTAAAACCGTGCATTTCGTAAAAAGACCAGAAAATGCCGTTTCCAGCTGATTGCATATGAAAAAACGTAATAGCTGCCCTAACTCTGATAGTTTCAGCGACTTGTGTAATAATGACATCTGTTCCGGTATCTTAAAAGTTTAAAAAATCAAATGTTGTTACTTAGTTGCACACAAGGAGGGGCTGGGGCATCAAATGTTATTTGAATCAATCTAACAATAGTAACAATAGAAGAATTACTTCAAAATTTCATTGTCAAAATCCATGTGTCCTGGCAAAACTTGGAAAATAAAAAAAACTCACCGACTGAGCATTTAGTAACACATTCAGGATATCATCGTCTGTGGGTGAACCATTCACAATAAATTCTGACGGCAAAACGGTGAATTTGCCTTGCTTATTTTCAAGGTACACTAAACAATGGGAATGCACGGGGATGATGTCACGACGATTGTCATGTTTAACGCTAGCCAACAACTTCTGAACATCCTCTATATTTTCAAATTCAACATAGGCGTAGTCCTACAAATAAAAGATATTCTGCTCATTTATGCTGAAATCATGTAAATAGTATGAGAAGCAGGAATTGTAAACAAAATTCTGAATTAATCACACTTCTAGGTGATAATTTGAATTTTACAAATTCACTGAACAAATCAAACATATGCTTGGTGAACGGGTCATTCATAAGTCCTTTTGGGATTTCTTAACTCTGTCATATGATAACCAAGACAGACAGAATCTACAGTTAGATAATCTCGCTCTACCTTAAATGCTCCACAATGCTTAAGATCAGTAGCCTGAAGCTGGGACAAGCAATCAATTGCATTTGTCCTGCATCCCTTAGAAGTTATGGGCAGCTGCACCCTATGAAATGTAGGTGCCTAGAACCAGGTATTAATTTACAAATGACTGGTGTAAATACCGGATTATAAGCAAACTACATTCCACAGGAACTAGGGATAAAGGTGCTTCATGCTACCCAACTTGGGGATTCTTAAAAGCACCTACAGCACTTTAAGCTTAGCATTTCAGGCAGCTAATTAATTTGCCTATTTGATAATGTCAGCCTTGCATGGCCAACCTTATGGATGCAGCAGACTTCAAACCATTAATCAAGGTCCTGCGAGACTCAATGTAACATCTCATGGTTTTAGCTCCACGACTCCTTGTTTGAGCAGTGGTAAATCCTGTGACATTGAGGGCACTTTTTACTTCACTTCAACTCACTTCTTCCGTGGTTATCTTATTGTTGAGTTTAGAAATCCTGGATAGACTCATGAAGAACTCAGTAATAAAAGTTGCAGCATCATGTTGATGAATACGACTCACCTTATTATTCGCCAAGCTATAATTAAATGCCCGTGAAACTTTTCCATAACTTTGACAGTGATTGTACAAATTTTCCATAACATACTTGGAAGTAATATGAACTAAAACGCTTTTCTGTATCTGCTTTCTTCTTTCTCGCACCATTTTTTCAAACTTTGAATAAGTATCTTCATTTCCTGAATTACCATCTTTAAAATAAAATTAAAACACTTCGTTTATTTAAACAAACTTAAATTAGACCCGGCTTCCAAGATGGAATAACACCAGGAACACTACAACGTGGGTGCAATTATAAACATCAAAATCGCATACCATTTATAGAAGAACACCTCCTATATTGCGTTAAATGATTATATATCACTTTTCTGTGTAGACTATGGTGCGTAGTTGAATTAAAACAACCAAGTACACAATTTGTTTTACTAAACAATCGTGGAAAACAGAACCTGGAACAAGACGACGCCATCTTGTCATGATCATGCCGCAGCAGTGATGTCAGATCCCATCCTCTTTATTTCCCCTACCAAAGTTGACGTAAATAATGAAAAATGTGTTGTGCAAATATTTTTTAATAAATTTTCCACTTTATAATCGACCAGAATGAGAAATCTTAAGATCGGACATCACGACAGTAGTCGGTATCCACTCTTTAGAAAGTTGCTGTTGGATTTTCATCCATATCCATTATGTGTCAACTTCACCAAAGCAACTTTCATTGGCTGTTGGTATCCAATTTCTGTCCTTGTTTCTCTAATTCAGCTCTATAAAAAAAAAAACAGAACAACTGTCAGATATCGACGGCAAAACGTGAAAACTTAAATCAATGAGCAACACAAATGCGAACATGAAATATGCTGAGTCACAAAACATTCACATTACCGTAGTTGATTACTAAAATCATCGTCGATATTATCGTCGTCCCAGTTGTCTTCCCATACGTTTATATCTTCTTCGTCTTCCGCTTTTCCTGTCCAGCCTTTTAAAAGTATAATATTTAAATATCAAATACTGAGTTCAACGTGTGCGTAGCATACACGCAGCTAGGATGATTTTTCAAGCTGCAAAACTCATTCAATTTTTAAACCTAGGATGTAGTTATTGATATTATTTTATAATAACTTCTTACCTTCAGCTGGAAATTCCTCAAATTCGTCGTCTTCTTCGAGCAATCCTAAATCAGTTTTCTTTGTTGTGTCCGCCATTTTCAAAGAAAATTTTTTTGGCAGTGCTGTCGCAACACCCTACACATATACGTCAACGTAAGCTTGCAGCGCCATCTAGCGAAGCTTGCAGGACTTTACGAAAGCTTGAGTTTGTTCTTTTGTTTTGATGTTGTAGGCCCGAATAGAGGACAGTTGTGAAAACAAATATATATCCCTTTTTTATCAATTTTGATCATGGATGAGCATGAATTGATGATGTATGTAGGGCAAGCATCTTTGTATCTTTACTTACTAACAATTACTATGATCATATCATGTTTCCATCTGGAACATGCATATTTATTAACATCAACTTCATTTTTATAGATGGCATAACAACGACGAAGACAACTACCTAATACTATTTGGGTTATGTTGTAAGTTTTTACAAGCGTATGTAAGATGCTGCGAGTACTTGATGCAAAAAAATCGCAATAAACGCAGAAGGTGTGCGCGTAACATATTTCGGAACCAAATACAGCATGGTGACACCCTGGTTCGTGAAATGCCCATCAGCGATCAAAAATCCCATTTTGCCTGTTTCAGGTAAGTTATAATTTAGGAAATTCTCACTGTCAGCATTTATTGAAATTAAACCGGCATTTATCGATTAGGATAAACCCAGCTTTGATGGAAGAACTGCTGAAATTTGCTACCAGTGGTTCATAATGCATGATCTGAACATAATGCAATACATGTACTTCACAGGAACACCACAAACAATGCACCAAGAGAGTTGCAAAACACGTCAGACCTGGAGAGTTTAACGTCATCTTCCTCATCACTTTCTCAGGACGATAGTACATCGTCATCCCAAGGAAGTCCAACAAGCAAGCGAATACGTAATTATTTTACAAACCATATTGTTTACGCATCCGTATGACGAAGACTTCATGAATACTTTCCTCTATAGGACCTTATAAACGAAAAGAAATATCGTCCCCTGACTTTAGCGGAGATTCCCTACTCAAGGAGCTACGGGCAACCAAAGAAGCTGTGGAGAAATGTTTTCATTCCATTCAACAGAATGAGAAATATAGCCGGATTCGCGGCCTCTTTAGACTTATCGAGGGCAGGTACGCAGCATTATCAATTGAAAAACAAAATGCTTTTGATATTGGTGTGCTCAAACTTCTTGACGATTTGGAAAGACAGTAAAAAATGATGTACGGGAAGAGTAAACATCAATAAAATGTCATTACAACTTGTTTTTATTATATTCGAGTATACTGGTATTGCAATTCACCCTCGTTGGAGCAAAAGTACATGGTTAATTTTTCTCTAACTTCAAAGGCAGAAGCCGATGCGTGATTGGTCCCAATTTTATGGACTCCTTCAATGTACGTTGGTTCATTTCACCAATTTCTAGGTGTGATAATACCGGTGTTGTCAACTCTGTCCACATAAGCATTTGGTACGTATTGTTGTGCTTTGGAATCCATGACAAAGTTGTGTAGGCAACAGCATGCTTGGATTATGGCATCAACCGTTGAGACATCTGCTATAATGCTGTGCAGAACGATCCTTAACCTACAAGAGATTATTAGTTAATATACCATGTTTTTCAGGGGCATACTGGTATCTGTATGAATTATGCACCTGTTTGATAGTATTCCAAACGTATTCTCTATAATCCATCTAGTACGAGACAGTCGATAATTGTAAACCCTACGGTACAGGTTTAGCTGCGTTCCAGGAAATGGGCGCATCAGGTACGTTTTACCTCAGTGTTATGCATAGCCGTTGAGCCGGCGTTATCGCCTTTCTACAATACGTATCCTTGACAATTAAGGGTGCTCCTCGAAGCAGGAGTTCTTTAATCAAAGATGGGTGGTTCATCCTAATTGGTAAATGCCGGTGTAATTTCAATAAATACTGACAGTGAGAATTTCCTTAATTATTACTTACCTGAAATAAGCAAAATAGGATTTGTGATCGCTGATGGGCATTTCAGGAACCAGGGTGTGATATTCCCCATGCTGTTGTCAGTTCCGAAATATTTTACGCACCCACACTCTGCATTTATAATTACGGAGTTGATTTTGTCTCAGTTACTCATGGCATATTACATACATTTGCAATAACATCCCAAGTAGCATAAGGTGGTTGTCAATACCTCATTGTTATCATGTTTATCACAAATCTTCTCTATTCGGCAATTAGTAGTTTAATCTTAGAGGCCTAAAACATGAAAACCAATGAATGAATGACCAATTTTATTTCAATATATGTATTACAAACCAATTTTTATTACGACTATGACTATGACTATGACTATGACTTGTAGCATTCCCTTTGAGACGGGCACTCACTAGGAGTCGCTACGGTG
>JAQGBW010003671.1:0-15670 GCA_034698625.1 Julus scanicus | reverse complement strand
TCGACCTGGGAGCGAACCCAGCATCTTAGGATCGAGAGGCAAGCACGTAACCCACTCGACCATCGGCGTCGGCGCAAAATCGTATGATATTATGGGATCATAGGGACTTGCTAATGAGACCTAATGAGAACAATATAACAAGCAGTGGGACCTAATGGGAATCCATTGTGTAATGGATTTTTTTATTGTGGGACTCGATTGTTAAGTGGGGTCTCACTTAACAAAATTTTTTGTAATTTCCATTAAGTCGCATTAAAATGCGCACATATACTTCTTTGAATGTGTTTTCGTCAGTAATCAACAGTAGGTAAGTGGTAAAGGTATTGAACTAGGAACACTTGGTATATAGGCTCGATCCCAGCTAAGTGACATTTTTAACGTAATTAATGGGAACATTCAGCAGTAGGGCCATTCATTGGCTTACAATTGGAGAGTTTCAATGGTTGCCCTGAAATATTGAATGGCCCAATTTAAAAACACCCTTCGAAATAATAATTGGATGAATGGTTCAGTTTTTTTGTAATCCAATTGTTTCTTTCACCAGGGAGGTTAAAGTTAAAAAAGACCCTCAAGTGTAAAAATTAAAAAATTTGCTGTATTTTTCCTATATTTTAAATTTTCTTGAGAATATTGTTGTTTAAATAAAGTAAGAACACTCAAGTAATGTATTTGTTCACTGTAATTCATTATGTGATTGTTATAAATGCCAACAATGAGGTGAGGCTAAACATCTGCCGAGCACTGAACATGTACGGGCTGCGTAGGGCAGCCCAATTTGTTAGGAGCAGCTACCAGCATTCCACGAGTGTAATAGCAATGCTCCACTCTCTAAATTGGGACTCACTAAGGTCCAGACGCGAAAGCTTATCTATGGGCTTGTTTAAACGTTATAATCTTCCTGATAATTCTCATCTTGTTTTACATGCTTTTTTGTGCCTGACAATCGTTTTAGAAGTAGACATAATCACACTAAACCATTGATGGAGCTTTGTGCTAAAATGGATGCCTACTATTGGTACTTTTTTGCATGCGATTAGACGATGGAATAATCTTCCTAGTGATAGCGTAAATTCAGTTAACATTCAGTTTCACAATGATGTCTGTTGCTACTGACGTAGGAGAATTCTCCTAAGAATGGGTACGACCCTGGTGGAAAGATCAGTATACGGTCACTATCAATAGTGGTTTTTTGGACTACTGATGTCAGTACTAAATTATAGTGATAATACTATATCGATGTCAGTATATGGGTCCCATTGATATGGGACCCATTAATTACTTAAAAAAACCGTCACTCAGCAGGTATTGACCTTCGTACAATGCGTTCCCAGTTCAATACCTTTACCGCTTACCTACCGATGATTCACAATGAAACTACATTGAAACAGGTTTATATGCGCGTTTGAATGCGCCTTAATAGAAATAGCTAAAGTTTTTGTTAATTAATGGAAATTTTTTGTAATTTCCATTAAGTCGCATTAAAATGCGCACATATACTTCTTTGAATGTGTTTTCGTCAGTAATCAACAGTAGGTAAGTGGTAAAGGTATTGAACTAGGAACACTTGGTATATAGGCTCGATCCCAGCTAAGTGACATTTTTAACGTAATTAATGGGAACATTCAGCAGTAGGGCCATTCATTGGCTTACAATTGGAGAGTTTCAATGGTTGCCCTGAAATATTGAATGGCCCAATTTAAAAACACCCTTCGAAATAATAATTGGATGAATGGTTCAGTTTTTTTGTAATCCAATTGTTTCTTTCACCAGGGAGGTTAAAGTTAAAAAAGACCCTCAAGTGTAAAAATTAAAAAATTTGCTGTATTTTTCCTATATTTTAAATTTTCTTGAGAATATTGTTGTTTAAATAAAGTAAGAACACTCAAGTAATGTATTTGTTCACTGTAATTCATTGTGTGATTGTTATAAATGCCAACAATGAGGTGAGGCTAAACATCTGCCGAGCACTGAACATGTACATTTATAAAAGTTTGTCACCATCAAATGTTTTGATCAAAATTAAAAAAGCTTTGTAATAAATTTCACGTTTAATGCATTTCTGAAAATATTAACAGAATTATGGGTGTTCAATTTTTTTAATCACTGTATATCCCTGCATATTTTTTATTTTTGAAACTCTCGACCAAGCAAAGGTATAGAGCGATAAAGAACAGTAGGTCGGTATAAAGGGATTGAAACCTTTATTTACGGCAACGTTTCGTCCACTTAGCGGACTTCCTCAGGCCAATTTAACATACTAAAACAATAAAGGAATAAAGGAAGACAGCGATAAGTAAAAACATAGTAGGGGTCAACACCGCCCCTTACAAATTCGAAATAAACACTGTTGCCTTTTTATACGAATTGCAACTAACAAGGACAAGAAAGTCAACAATAAAGCTCAAAATTCGCTAATCATATAACAAGTCAAGACCACTAAAACCATGATATTAAGCACAAGAGAGAGGTCGTAAGATCGGTGCTTAATAAGGCTATAAAACTTACCTCAATCCTGAAGCCAAAGAACGGATTATAGCGGAGAATATTAAATCCTTAAAACAAAAACAATTACCCCCTTGAATTACCCACTTTACATCTTACACCCTAGGGAAAAATCGACTGTAGCAGGTGAATCTGCTCAAAAACACTATCTGTCCATACCTTACAAAAAAGGCCTGCCGGGAAAAATAAACTCCTTTTGAAGGAATGTAATGGTGTAGTGGCACCTAGGAGTTGAAACACCGTAAAGTCCTCCTTACCCTCTTTAAAAGATAGAATGGCATATGAGGCACGGTGCCAGGTGGTGTATGAGATCCCGTGTTATCTCGTGCGACTTCGTTTACATTGGCCAGACAAGTTAGCCAAAAGAATTAAGCAACA
Organism: Julus scanicus; assembly: GCA_034698625.1. NCBI lineage: Eukaryota > Metazoa > Arthropoda > Diplopoda > Julida > Julidae > Julus > Julus scanicus. The sequence continues at coordinate 12,790 of JAQGBW010003671.1, read as the reverse complement.
TCAATATGATGCGCGAAACCGCAAGGTTGCCAATAGCTCTATAGCAAATCACGTTTGGAGCGAGTTCCCATGGCACAAAATGAATTGGGGACATAGTAAAGTGGTCATGGGTGAACCTCGTCTCGGGGCTAGACTGTTAAAAGAAAGTGTCTGTATTCAAAAGCACCCCAAAGCGACCCTAAAGTCAGTTTGTAGGTTTGTTGTTAAACATTTAATGTCGAGTTAGAATTAAACATTAAGTAATTTAAACTGTAATAGAAATATCATTGTTGTACATGAACTTCGCGAAATACAGAATGTACATGGTGGCGAGTGAGGTCTCGGGACACACGTCGGGGTCGAGAGCTGAGCGAGATAGCGAGCAGGTCAGAGTTCCCTCGAGTTCATTGTCTGCTCCATGCAGTGGCCGAAAAGTCGTTGGCTGAAGCGCTCTAGTTGAGCGCCACGCGAGGGTCTTCCAATAAGTTATGGACGCCACAATACTCCCCCTCCAGTGATTAACGATATCTAGAGGGAAGGCGTATGTTGTGGCCAGAGCGTGTGGAATGAGTAGAGTCCGGCGTTGGCGCGAAGATGACGGTTTTCCAAGCTGCAGGTGTTGTTGGTTCGGCGTCCGTCTGTACTGAAGTGGCTGGAATGGGCGCCGTAGTGATTGGGTCAGGCGGCAGCCCTGTTGTGGTGCACTCAGAGATGGTTTTGAGGTAGGCAGGCTTCAGCCAGTCAATGGAAGTGTTTGAAGGCTTCCTGTTGACCAACAAGGTGAAGTACTTCTCGGTTCGGCTGAGGACTTTAAAAGGCTCATCGTATCGGAACTGCAAAGGTCGCTTCACAGTATCGTTGCGGATCCACACATGCGAGCACGTGGCTACGTCTGGAAAGATGAATACTGTCGTGGAAGAGTAACTTGAAGTCTCCGTGGGACGGATGGTCTGCATGATAGACTTTAACCGGCTAAGGAAGTCAGTTGAGTCCAACCCGAGATAAATCTCCTGGTAACCGAAGCGTCTCGCCATAGACTAATTCAGCCGCTGAAGCATTGATGTTTGGTTTGAAGGAAGTCCGTAAACCCAACAAGACAAAAGGCAGCATTTGTGTCCACTGCACATTTTCGTGGGTTCTCAGTGCGTTCTTCAGGGGACAGTGGATGCGCTCCACCAGGCCGTTGGACTGCGGATGAAAAGACGTGGCCGATTAGTGCAAAGCGCCGAGATCCGAGGCAAGGTCCTAGAAATTCCTTGAAGTAAACCGGCGGCCCTTGTCAGAAATGATCTTGTTGGGACAGCCAAATCAAGAAACCCAGCCACCGTAGAAAACGCTACATACAGTCTCGGCGGTTATGTTTTGGATTGGAAAAGCCTCAACCCATAGTGTGAAACGGTCGACGCACGTCAGCAGGTAAGTGTAGCCTTCGGATGGGGAAAGTGGACCCACCAGGTCAACGAAATGGACGACCGAAAAGCGTACATTCGGGACTGCAAAGTGTTCATACGCCGAGATAACGTGGCACGACACCTTAGAATGTTGGCATCCGGAGCATGACTGCGTCCATGTAGCTGGGTGAGACAGCCGATGTACGTTGTTGAAGACCATGTTCCGCATGATGGCCGGAACGTATGGGCGCGCTTTGTCGGAACTGACATCGCAATAGAGGTTGACGTCGGAGTCGAGCAGGGCGATCCTCTTTAGCGTAAGGCCGGTGGCAGAGTTGAGCAGTGATTTCAGCTCATCATCCGACTCTTGAGCCTGGGCCATCTGTTTAAAGTTGATGGACTTGATGTCCAGCGGAGCAGAGGTGAAGGCTATGAGGGATAGTGCATCAGCCACGGTGTTGTTCGCTCCAGACAAGTGCCGGATGTCCGTGGTGAATTAGCCCAAGAAGTCGAGATGTCGTGCCTGGCGGGGGCTTGCCTTTTCTGGCCTTTGGTTAAAGCTATAGATAAGGGACTTGTGGTCGGTGAATAGCGTGAACGCGCGGCGCTCCAACAGGTGGCGAAAATGCCTAACTGCGGCGTAAGCAGCAAGGAGTTTGCGGTCGTACACGCTGTACTTGGTTTCGGTCGGGAAGAGTTTCCTGGTGCAAAACGCCAGAGGTTGGAAACGATCGCCCACGAGTTGTTCCAATGCGGCTCCGATGGCAGAATCCGATGCGTCGACTTTTATTGCAAGGAACGCATTGGGTTTTGGATGAGCCAACAGAGTTGCCTCCTTTAGTAGTTCTTTGCACTGCTGAAAAGAGTGCAATGTAGCATCTGTCCAAGAGATAGGTGTTTTGTTATTCTTGGTGGCCCCTTTAAGGTTTTCGTTGAGTAATGCCTGTAGGGATGCAGCTCCAGGTAGGAACCTGCGGTAAAAATTTATCATCGCAAAGAATCGGCGTAACTCGGAAACATTGCTGGGCCACGGGTATTCGATGATTGCACCGACCTTTTCTGCTTGGGGTGTGATGCCCGCTGCGGTGACTGTGAAACCTAAGAAATCCAACAGGGAGACTCCGAACACGGATTTGTCGAGATTGATAATGATGCCATATTCGTGAAAGCATTCGAACAACTTCCGCAGGTTGCGCGGTGTTCGTTCTTCGAGGTGGAAGCGATGATGAGGTCGTCCAGAGACACGAACAAAAAATAGAGATCCCTGCAGACGTCATCCAAAAAACATTGGAACGTCTGAGGCGTTGCAGTCCAAACAGCATCTGGGTGAATTCGAAAAACCCGAAAGGCGTAATCACCGCAGTTTTGTGTACGCCCTCATGTTGCACGGGAATTTGATGAAAAGCTCGGACCAGGTCGATCTTTGAAAAAACGGTGCATCCGTGGAAGTTAGCTGTGAAGTTGTTGATAAGGGCCATGGGGTACCTGTCAGGTGCTGTGGAGCGGTTTAGGGCCCGAAAGTCGCCGCATGGACGCCAGGACCCGTTGCTTTTCCAGACCAAGGGCTGGCATAGTTCGATTTGGAAGGCCGACAAATACCTTGTTCGATTATCGAATAGAACTCGGCACGGGCGATTGCCAGTTTGGTGGGGTCCAGATTCCAGGGGCGTGCGAACATGGGGGGGTCCAGTGGTCTCGATGTGGTGTGTCACAGAATGTTTGGGTTCTGCCAGTGAGAGAGATTCGCGGGTAAGGTCGCTGAATTCCCTCAACAGGATGTCGTATGGTGAACTGCCGTGTACCACAGAGATGGACGTCGTGGGGTATGGTTCTAGAAAACCCACAGTGGAAACTTGAGTAGTACCATCAATTAAGCGGCCATGTGTGAGATCTGGAAGGAAATGAAAGTGACCAATGAAATCAGCCCAAAGAATTAGTTTTGTGACGCCCGCCAAAAATGAAATGCCAGGTAAACATGCATCGGAGGTTCTAGGATAGACACATTACGTGTGCCGTACGTGCGTATTTATGTGCCCTTAGCAGCAAACAATCTGGGAACAACAGGGAAGGGGTCAGGTACGTCGGAGGGGTTCAGAGGAATTACGGAGACGTCTGCGCCGGTGTCGACAAGAAAGCGCATACCCGTGGCTTTATCATGGACAAAAAGGCGACATGATGAAGTTAAGAGCCCGTCGGTGGTCGCGACTTCCGTTGGGCAGGCTAGTTTTCCGAAGCCGATGGTGTTTTCCAGGAACATGATACCTAGTGGTAGTAACAAACAGCTGAATTTAGGTCGAAACTTCGGCGTAAGCTACAGCTGCAATTGCAGCGAGGTGGCGTGGATGAATTGTCACGATGCGAGCGGCTACGTCGAGAAAAGGCGCCTAGTTCCTCGATGAGACGGCAAAAAGTCGTCCATTGTACAGCCAGTTTTGTCGGAAGTTTAACTGGTGGCGGTTGGGATTTGTACGGCGGCTACCATGCGATGTTCCGCCAGGTCCAGTACACGGTTAGCCTGTCTGGTGAGGTTGTCGAGGTCCAGGTCGTTGCTGAGAACCAAAACTTTCTGGACGTCGGGCGGGAGTTGTTGTAGGAACAGTTTCCGAAGAATAGCGGTTGATGTGTTCAGCCCGGCTTGATAGCGGAGGTTTTGCAGAAAGAGGGATGGCTTGGAATCGCTCATGCGTAGGTCTTTAAGAACTTTGCGGAGCTTGGTGTCGTCAGCCTCGCCAAAGTTCTTGATGATCTGCTCTTTGGCCCTGCCGTACATGTTGGGGGCTGTTTCCGTAAGGATGTCGGAGATGCCAGTCATCATGGACTGGTTGAGGGTCAGAGTCATGTTAATGAACTTAGTGTGGTCCGATTTGATGCCCCTATCTTCGAAAAACAGCTCAGCATGGGCAAACCACAGGGCTGGCTTTTCTCGCCAAAACGGGGTGAGACGGACATCCTTGCCAAGTGCGCGGACGTCTGCGGGGAATGAGTCTATAGGCACAACTTTAGTTCAGCTGAAGCCTGATGTGGTGAGCTGTCCAAGGAGGCTATATAGGCTCGGAACATCTTGAGGTCGTCCATGTCGGCAAAGAGTGCAGCAACGGTTGCAGCAAGTTGACCGGGATCCTCCGTGGAAGTCATTATGCGGATTTATAAAACTGCAGAGGGTGCAGAGGTTTATCTGCGGAGGTTCGTCTGTGGAGGTTTGGTTGCAACTGTTCGTCTGCGGAGGTTTGGCTGTGGGGGTTTGTCTGTGTATGTTTGCATTAGGAGGTTCTCTGCTAAGGTTTGGCTGCAGGGGTTCGTCTGCGGCAGTTCGTCTGCGGAGGTTTGTCGGCAGAGATTGTTCAGCTAGCGGAGGTTACGGAGGTCGTTGTAGATTCGTGTTTTGGGCTCAGTCCGATGCGTGGCAAAACAACAGCCTCTCGTTGCTTAAAGTAAAGATGACATACTGCGTTTTGTGTTGGTCTGCTCTGATGATGACCTAACAGGATCTTCTTAACAAAGGGATCACGTCCGGGTCACCAGTGTGGGAACCTTAGCCTAGGTCCCACAGAATGAGTTGGAACAAAGTCAGTTTGTAGGTTTGTTGTTGAACATTTAATGTCAAGTTAGAATTAAACATTAGAATTAAACAGTAATTTAAACTGTAATAGAAATATTATTGTTGTACATAAACTTTGCGAAATACAGAATGTACATGGTGGTAAGTTAGGTCTCGGGACGTCCGTGGGGGTCGAGAGCTGAGCAAGATAGCGAGCAGGTCAGAGTTACCTCAAGTTTATTGTCTGCTCCATTCAGTGGCCGAAAAGTCGTTGGCTGAAGCACTCGTTCAGCGCCACGCAAGGGTCGTCCAATAAGTAATGGACGTCACAGTACCATGAAGTTCTAAAGGGCGATGGCACCCGGCTCCACCACTCAGGGCACTTTAGCAATAAACGGGTTACGTGGCCTATATGTCCCTAGAAGTGGTAGACCTGGTGGGAGGTGCAACATTGTTCGGGAAAGTCAGCGGGTTGGTGTGCTGTCGAAATGCCTAAGCTTCCACCCCCACCTCCCACGAACATTCCACCATTGCTTCCGGCCATATCTAGCTGTGAATGCTAATGTGAATATGAATGAATCACCATTCTACCACTTCTTTTCACCTTGCATTACCTCCAATGTTCCTGTTCGTTCCCCCTTCTTTTGTTTTTTCTTCCACAACCACCCGTTAGCACGACCTCAGGTTTGAATTTAATGGGCAGCGGACCCCCCTTTTCTTTATTTTATTTTCCACTTCTTAATTCGAGTTGTAACCAAAATTTAAATCACTTTTCAAATCCCACCCTGACACCTAATTGGCTTTATTGTGGTGGCGCGTGCAATAATCTTGTGCCTCCCCGCAATTTGCTCCCATAGGATTATGTAATGGTTGCGTCACTTGATTAGCTATAGAGAAATTGTTTTCTATTGGTGGCTGGGTGCGCTGTGGGTTTCGGGGTACTTTGTATTGGATCGTGTACTTTAATTGGTTTAGTTGGTTGTGTGACCTCGTTGATGAACGGCATCCTAGTGTGAGTTGCTTGTTTAGTGCATCCTCGGATGCGTTTTTATGGTTACTAAATGTGTCGCAATCATAATTCATAATAATCATAATAATCATTGCAATCATAATAATTAATTTTATTGGGTTTTTACTGTTTTTTTCTTGATTTCGATGCTGGCACAAAAATGAGACATTGTATTGAACTAAACCCTCCCTTTGTGTCTCACTCTGGGATTTGTACTATGGACCTTAGGGGTCGTATAATTGTATTCTGGTTGCGCTCAGCCTGTCCTTGCACTGGCACAGGTGTTTACCGTTTTATAATCTAATGTGGGTTTACATGTTTGATTGGTCTTGACTTGTTATATGATTAGCAAATTTTTAGCTTTACTGTTGTGCTAATGTAGAAATTTTCTTGTCCTTGTTAGTAGCAATTTGTATGAAAAGGAAACAGTGTTTATTTCGAATTTGTGAGGGGTGGCGTTGACCCCTACTATGTTTTTGCTAATTGCTGTCTTCCTTTACTTCTTTATTCTTTTATTGTTTTAGTATGTTTAATTAGCCTGAGAAAGTCCGCTAAGTGGACGAAACGTTGCCGTAAATAAAGGTTCCAATCCCTTTATACCAACCTACAATTCTTTACCGCTCTATGCATATTTTTCAGTAACTTATATATATTTCAGTAACTTCCCCATCGTGTTGGAAACATTTCCCCTGTAAAATATTTTATTGTTAACGCGGTTCTCACCCTTGATTTTATTATCTGTTTCCAGAATTTTATATGCCTGATTAAGTCTGTTGTCAGACGAAACGTTGCAACCATTAAAGGAAACTTGAAGAAATAAAACCGTTCTCTCCTTTATAATCTTACATCTACTCGGTTAAGACAACTATGATGTAACTTATGAAGATGAGATAAAAGAAACCTTCACCTGGTGAAGAATCCTTTACACTGTCAAGTTTTCGTTAAGTCAAGTTTTAGCTAAGTGTAAGTTGCCCTTTAGTCAAGTCAAAACCCTACACACTGTCAAGTCCTCGTTAAGTTAGACCTCTATTCTGATTGGCTAGTACTGGCCGCACAGCAGCGCCATCTAGCGATCGAAAATGCAAATGGCCGAAAAAGTACTAGTGTCTGCTTTTTCCATCTCTTTTCCCAATTGCCGGGGAGTCTCGCTTCCCCATTGGTCAAAATAGAAACTGTTTCTATTCTCTTAAGTCACCCTAAGTCAACCTTAAGTGTGGCGAAGCTGTCTGCTAGTGACGTTACAACTCCACTTGGTGACTTGACTTAACGAAAACTAGACAGTGTGAAGGAGCCTTAACAGTACAGTCGAACAAACTTAATTGCCATTTGAAGGATTTAAAAAAATGAGGCGGGAGGGATTACTGTATTTATGCAAAATTCTGATAATTGCATAAACCAATTCATTGCACATTTTTGGCTTGCCGGGTCACTATGCAATCCGTAGCTAACCTTTTGAGATACGTGCCCCAATTAGAAGGGGCTACTTTGCAACACGTATGTAGATTGAAACATTCCAATTGATTACAACTATCTTACTGACAATTAATAACTTCCCTCAATCCATTAGTGTATGCATAATTCTTGCTGCCCACCAAGATCCGCAGAGTCCGGCTGTCTGACTTTTTTTTAATCCGTACCACCCCATTAACCGACATTTGGCAGATTTTATGGTCTTGCATAACTGAGTACCCACTCCTTTAAACCCCAGCCAGTCCTCTATGGATGTAGATTCTCTACCCATTTTGAAGCTAGCTAAGGCTGTGCAGGTGGTGAACACTTGTGGAATATCCTCAACCCTTCTGATCTTCGTCATTTTCCTATTGGTTTACAGAGAGCTGGCCCTAGCTCTGAAGAGCAAGGCACTGCCATAAGAGTTATCATATATCCACTACCTGGCTATTTTAGTTTTCAACTGGTAAAAAGAAAAAGTACTCTTGTCTATCATACCTTTTTCCACTTTCTCCCTTCCCATGCATTAATAAGTTTTCTGAGTTTGGTATCTAAGCTACACTAGGAGCCCCTCTTGGTTACATCCAACCCCAGCTGACACCCACAACTTTTAATCCTCTTTGTTCACAGAGTTCCCCACCCCATCCTTGCCCTATCAGCAATTTATATATTTGCCGCACTGGGTTCGACTTATCCAAGTTCCACAACCTGCATAGAAATGCAAGACTGCTTACTATCTCCCTAGCATAAAGTGAGGACCAATCCCATCTCGCCCTCTAATGCTTTTACTGCTGTAAATCTATTTTTCCCAGAGCCGCTCTTGCATTCTGCCTTTAAAGAATCTGAAGTTTGCATTTAAGGGTGGATTTAAGTTCACTAATCTTGTACTGTGAGAAAGTTTGGAAGGTAAGCATACGAAGTAGCTTCACTTTAGCTGCTACCTTATCCTCCATGGCAGCCAGATAATTCTTCCCATTTCCCAGTAATACCCCCAGGTATTCATAGTGTCACCTGCACCACATGTATCCCATTTAGCTGCCATATCACAGAACCTTCAGGAGCACAGTTCCAAACCAGAATACTTGATTTGTCTTCTCAGTATTTCAGCTCTACTCAATACTGCCCCGCAATGCTGAGCATATCCTGCAATTCATTGGAATCTTCTAAAATCAGTGCAGCATCGTCACAGAAGAGAAGAGCTGGACGATTGCTAGATCCTATATTGCTTATATCCTAGTTTTGGATTCCGTAAGGCACACCACGAGCTCAATAATGTAAACAAGAAACAAAAGACTTGATAAAGGACATCCCTGTTTAACTCCTTTATCCACTGGCACAGTGTTGAATCAAAATCTCTCCATGAGATGCTATTCAACCCCTCGCCAAAAGTATTAGACCACTATTAGATAACATTAGAAACCTGAAAACACATTGGAATCATACAAGATACTGACATACATAATAGGCGTTTTATTCAATAAATAAAGACATATTGCAAGGGTCAAAGTTTGCATACCAACTGAACAGGAGCTCTTTATCTGTTACATAAAATATATAATAAATACTTTACAAAAACATACCTGGACAAAAATGTTAGACCAGGGGCAAAGCAAGACAAAAGTATTAGACCAGTGCAACTAAAATTTTGTTGGGCCACCTTTGGCTTTGCAGCAGCAATGCGATTTGGCATTTGATTAATAAAGCGTTTACACTGGTCTGGTGTTATGGAAATCCAGCCACTATGAATGGCTGCCTTCAGCACATCCTCTGATTGTGGACAAAACTTCGCAATGTTTTTTCTTTAACAAACCGAACACAACAAACAAATGATTTGTCACCAAACTGATCTTAGGCACTCGATAACCAAACATATTCCAGTATGTCTTTATAGGCTGCTCCATTATTGTGCTGGAGCATTTGCACACTTTGCCAATGCCTAATGATGACATGCACTCCCAGATCATAATTTCAAGAGGAAACTTCACTGTTGATTGAAGACAGCTCTTGTTAAGTCCGTTAAAGTTCTTTAACAAACATTAAAGATTCTTAATTGGATTAAGATCTGGGCTGTTAGCAGGCCTATCAATGCAATTGACATTAGTTTCTTGCAACCACTGTTGTACAAGTTTGCATTTATAGGCAGAAGCATTATCCTGTTAAAAAACAAATGATTTGTCACCAAACTGATCTTTGGCACTTGATAACCAAACTTGCTCCAGTATGTCTTTATAGGCTGCTCCATTAATAGTGCTGGTGCATATGCACACTTTGCCAATGCCTAATGATGACATGCAACCCCAGATCATAATTTCAAGAGGAAACTTCACTGTTGATTGAAGACAGCTCTTGTTAAATTTTTCCTCTGGACGTCTCCACACATTTGTACCCACATTATCACCATATCCCAGGCATCTTCGATCTTAGCTGAGAAGATGATGTAATTCCACTGTTCTTGGGGCCAATCTGCCTGGGATATGGTGAAAATGAGGGCACAAAGGTGTGGAGACGTGCAGAGGGAAAATTTGACAAGAGCTATCTTCAATAAACAGTGAAGTTTCCTCCTGTAATTATGATATGGGAGTGCATGTCATCATTAGGCATTGACAGAGTGTGCATATGCACCAGCACTATTAATGGAGCAGTCTATAAAGCCATACTGGAATACTTTTTGTTATCGAGTGCCAAAGATGTTTGGTGGCAAACCATTTATTTTTTAGCATGATAATGCTCCTGCCCATAAATGCAAACTTGTACAACAGTGGTAGCAAAAAAGTAATGTCCATTGCATTGATAGGCCCGCTAACAGAAAATATCTTAATCCCATTGAGAATCTTTGGTGCTTGTTAAAGAAAAACATTGAGAAGTTTTGGCCATAATAAAAGGATGAGCTAAAGGCAGCCATTCATAAAGGCTGAAATTCCATAACACCAGACCAGTGTAAACACCTTATAAATCAAATGCCAAATCGCATTGCTGCTGTTATCAAATCCAAAGTTGGCCAAACAAAATTTTAGTCGTTCTGGTCTGATACTTTTGTCTTGCTATGCCCTTGGTCTAACGCTTGTCCAGGGATGTTTTTGTCAAGTGTTTATTTTATATTTTATGGAACAGATGAAAGGCTCCTGTTCATTTGGAATGCAAACTTTGACCCTTGTACATCATTAGTTACTGAATAAAACACTTACCATGTCAGTATAATTTGTGATTCCAATGTGTTTTCAGGTTTCTAGTGTTTTCTAAAAGCGGTCTAATACTTTTGGCTAGGGTTTGTACATTGTTTCTTGGTATAGAGAAACAATAGCCATCACCAACCTGCTGGATGTGCCATACTTGATTAACAAGCCCCATAAAGATATTACAGTTCACATTATCAAAGGACCCCCCTTAATATCTAAAAAGGCTATGTACAGTGGCTTAGTTCTCCCACTGGAAATCTCAATCATTTGGGTTATAATAAACAGGTTATCCGAACCCCTTTTCCCCTTATGAAAGCCATTTTTAAAGCTGACCAATCTATTGCTTGCATCGAGCTCTTTCTCTGGCCTATCTCTTAGAATACTTGCATATAATTTGCCTACAACTGCCGATAGCCACTGGTCTGTAATGACAACTCGTCTTTTGATTTACCCTTCCTCTTATGTATCAAACATTTTGTTGGTTCTGTAACTGGTTGGTATGTCACCACCCTCCATGCATGTATTAAAAATGTCACTACAGCTTGCAAGCCTTTTACTAGGTATTTTAAGAACTCATTAGGGATGAAATCTTTGCCAACTGCCTTTCACTTATTTATACTCCCTTTTTACTCATTTCTTTAGCTCTTCCAATGTAAACATATTGAACTGTTTGTTGTCATCTGTGCATTGGTATTTTACTTGTTGGGCCCCAAGCCCTTTCTGAACTTTGTAGCATATTGCTCCAATATACTTACAATACCTTGCCTACTTAATTGAAAATCCCTTTTGACATCCATCATTCCAGTATTCTATGTGCACACAGATGGCAACTAACTCTTCACATAGTGCCAGAATAGCTTGCTCACATCCCACCCAGCTGGTGTAATGATTCACGAAGTGGCCCTATCTTTTTGTGCAATGGATTCCGCCACCAGAGCTTCAGCCGCAGGTTTAGTACGATCATATCCCTCCCAAGCCAATTCAATTACATTGCAGTCGCCGCTCTATAATGCAACTGTGAGCTCTACATGCTCTTTCATTCATGGATTGCTGCATGAGCTTCCTCGCTAAGTACTACACTGATTTTTACCCTTCGTGATGCACCCACGTAATGGATGTTGTCCTTGACCACAGACAAGCAAAAATGCAGCTTCGACAATTTCTCGTTTTTTATTATTTTTTTGTATTACGCTAGATGTGTTGCACAAACATGGGATGTCGATGATTATGAACCCGTAACTTAAAAATACCACATGTGAGTCGAACACTATTCCAAAATTATTTTAAAATTCATATAAATTGACAAATACAAAGTTTAAAAATGGCAAACATGTATCGACTCCTCATCAGTGACTAATTCACGACTTGATTCTGGTAAAATGGCTGTTCACACGGTGATAATTGCTGCTAGTGCGGTAACATTTTATTGGCAGCAATGTCAAACATCAATTTGTTTATAGGCGACATCGCTGAATCGATGCTGTGACGTTAGTGTCCTCAACCGTTTACACAATGACACTGACGCGACATTTAATGTACTGACGTCAGTGTCTCGAAATTAGTGGCATCAGGAGAATGGAGCTTAAGAGTACATTATAGTATAATATAATCGGGCTAAATATATTGTGCAAGTATAAAGTTCTAGGATGGTTAATAATTACATGGATAATATTATTTGATAAATGCATATCAGGAATTAAAAAAATATAGACCTTGAGAAAAAAACTTTTCTTACCTGGTTTATACGGAATTGAGTTTGTACGGTTCATTGACTTCTTGTAGCACAGAAAAACATCAGAACCGAGCTGAGAATAACATGAATTAGAAATTACCTCAGTAAGCAAAATGATACCGACTAGAAAAAAACTTACCATGCCTTTATTGAGATTTTTGTCCACTTTACAGTATGTATGTGGATGAATTTCTCCCTACACCACAAAAAGCAAAAGATTACTAAGTAAAGATTCTTTAAATGTGTCATATTTAAAGTACAACATCCTGCCAAAAGTATTAAGCCTGATTCCCACTTGATCGAAACCGAGAAGTTAGGGTTTGAGCATGCGCACTTCGAAGTTTCCTTTTTTCGGTCGAGCTTAAGCCCCTCCTAAATTCACGCCCATTTGGAAGCTCGGCGAGTTAAGCTTTTTCCAGCAGCTCGACCGAAACACACTTCCCACGTAGCACATCGACGTCTGAAAGACGTCGAAAGACGTCTTTTAGACGTCGAGCCGTCGGAAGACGTCTACAC
>JAQGBW010003670.1:0-15673 GCA_034698625.1 Julus scanicus | reverse complement strand
TGTTCAACACCGTAGCGACTCCTAGTGAGTGCCCGTCTCAAAGGGAATGCTACAAGTCATAGTCATAGTCATAGTGTTAAACTGAGGATAAAAACGGCCTCGTAAATCGCGTCGCTGATTAAAATCAGGGTTAAGGTGGACAAAAAAAAACCTCGAAAAACTTTCGTTCACACTGACAATGCGATTTACGAGAGTAACTTTTGCTTTCTTAAACCGGGACAATAATTTCTGTGCTTTTGTAGGATTTAGGAGGTCTACAGGTGCAGTACTGCAGAGTAGGAAAGAGTCAAGAGTCTCGTTATACTTCAAGACGTTTGCCATCATAATTTTGATACTCCTACTACAAAAAAACTCGTGCTGCTACAAAATTAGGCGAAAGAACAAAAAAAGTTGGCGTTTTTGGCAACATTTTTCGATATATTTGCCGTGCCTTTCTATTATTCATATCAACGTCGCTACGCATTTGCCATTTTTACGACTTCAATTTACAAAAAAAAAAAACGGCTTCGGTCCATAAAATGAATAAAATTTCCAGCAGCAGCAACAACTACATTCCATCATGCTCATGTTGCTCATAAATTCCCATACTTTTTCAAATTACACGACGGAATATGCGTACAGTACCCCCTATTAAGTGAACTGCTGAGACGGGGTCATGGAGGTCATACAGGGTGGCATTAAAAATGTAGACATACAATGGCAGAATCAAAGCAAAACTCGACACCTTGGTTGAAAAAGCATATAGATGTCCATCAATATCAATGTGTGATGATCATACTATATTTTTGTATGCAATGTATGAGATTATATACCGTATGCTCAAGTTCAAGGTTTTAACTTCACTATATACTGCATGTTTACCACTCTTGGCTTATGTGGCCGATGTATAGAAAATCTAAGACACAGAATTTCCAATGCATGAGGATTCCAAAGCTTAATATGATCCTTATATACATGAATGGGCATACTGCAGATGTCCAGGTTCCATGTGACAGTAAAAAAGAGTCAATCCATGTCGCATTTAAGTCCTAACATCACTATTATGGCTTATGAATTTCCATATACAGATTTTCCACCCGGTAATATATACTTGCAGTCAACGATCGAAAAAAAAAAAAAGAAAGAAAGAAAAGCATGATACAGGGTGTCCAGTAAATTTATTGGATTAAAACGCAAGCATATTTCAAGGATTTCAAGGCTCATCCCTTAAAATTTGAAGTACCCTTCCAACAACCAATTACCACAATATTTTTTTTCAAAGAGTTTGGCATTTTTTCAAAAGAATTTTAAAGATTTGTTTTTTTATAACATTTTCCCGAATAACTGGGATTTCTCGATCGAGTATAAACTGATGTTTAACACGACTTTCAAGCATAATTACAGACTTTTTCGAAGTGATAAAAATTCGAGCACAATTTCCGACACACCGATCTAGTTTAATTTTTCTTCGATTGGTTTATTTATAACCATAACTGTTAATCCGCCCTCGGATAATCTTAAAGAAGTCTGCATTGGGACCACGTTCAATGGATGGAGGGGGCCGGGATCGATCTCAGACAGCTTTACTCCGTTCAAGCATCCATATTTTTTTTCTGTACAAAAAACAATGCTTTCACAAGGAAAAAAGTCCACTTAGAGCGAAACACAGGATCCTTCCAGAGCTTCTATGATGGCATGGCGCGTTGCACTTATAAAAATCAATGCTTTTGGCATACGTATAGAGTGGACAGAAAACAAGGAAGCCGATGGAAGCTCATTTACTATGCCATAATAAATGTCCTTTCTTATATTTCTGTCCACCCCTCCGTTTCATCTCCATCGAGGGGTTTTCTCGGGGAGTCCGTAGGCAGCAGCGCCGCAGCGATTCGATGACAAATTGGAAATGACACGAAACAATGAGCGGTCGATTTCAGAAAATGCCAGATATATAAAACCATTCGTTAACCGAGGAAGGAGGGTTTTAAAGCTGACGAGGGCGCATGAGATATAGCCCTAAGGAAAAAAATGCTTATGACCTTACATTTATATATATATAAAAAAGAAATGCTTGAGGAATGGCTACGAACGACCCAGCCAGAAAAGCAGAACAGAGTTGAAGAAACTTATCCAGAGAGTACACAACACACACACGTTGCTAGCAACATCATCGATTTCCCAGCTAACAAATTTTCACAACACGAGCCTTATTAAATTTGCTGTCATTTGTTATAAACCACGAGCCTTAGAGGAAACGCAGCTAGAAATTCCATAAAAAAAGACTAGTTGAAATACATTTTCCCTGATGAATATTTCTTGAGTTGGCCATAAAGAGGTTATATGCATGTTCTCGCATGCAATGGTAACATCCTAAGACGTGTTACTGTCTACAACAGATGTATTTCTCCCAAGCAGGAGGAAGATCATATAAAATACAGAATTTTCCAGATTATCCGAAAGATTATTTATTGCACACATAGATAAATGTACTACTAAGCATGATGCTAACCCAGGTCAATCAAGGGAACAATTTCACTTCTCAACATCCCTACTTTTTCATAGCAAACTAACAGCTCATTTCCAATTACGGAACTGCATATATGGATATGTAAGGGCATTAGTTAGCCTTTGAATGCACTAGTCCTTTGAAAGGCCCTATACAGCGTGACTAAAAAGTCTGTTCTCCCCCCAAATGTTCTTAACGGAGCAAAATTGAAAATTGGGATAAAGGGAACAAATAGGAATCATGGGGAGTGTGCAATTTGATGGTGCATAACTATTTGATCTTTGAACATGTTTTCAACAACAATCACACAGGAAGTACTTGAAGGATGCAAAATAGACATATGGTTTGATTTTTAAAGTTGTAGAGAAGGATTGTATCAGTCTAAAAATGCTTTCTTTAGTATTACAATGTTCTTCTGTGAATTTATTTTAAATTTCTTGTGATGGACGCTGATGCACTCCTGTACAGCTTCGAAGCATTGCAGTAAAGCCATGTGCCCCATTTCAAGGGCTTTTGGGTCCTATGGTGGTGTATTGTGGTGGTGTACTTTCAGCGATGCATGAACACGTTATCAATAGAAACAACTGCCTTTGGACATGTTTTCTTCCATAAATAAGGGTCACGTGGCTTGACTGCAATGCCTCGAAGCTGTACAGGAGTGCATCAATGTCCATCACAAGAAACTTGAAAAAAACTCACAGAAGAACATTATAATACTAAATAAAGCTTTTTTAGACTGATACCGTCCTCCTTTACAACTTTCAAAATCAAACCATATGTCTAATTACCATCCTTCAATTACTTTCTGCGTGAATTACCTGGAAAACATGGTCAAACTATATATCCAAGAATGGACTCTTCAATGGCAATATATAAGCGCATTTAGAATGCATCTTGGTATTTAAGCACCTGCATGACTACACATGTTCGTATATCCCTTTGTATGGGCACCTAAAAGCCGGGTCTCCACCAAGACGTACATGAACGTATAAACACGTTTTTACAAACATATGCAAAAAAGTTTTCCCTCCGGGTTTGTTTCAGCCGTCATTTTTTAAATAACTTTACATACATTTACAAAATGGCGGCTGAAACAAACCCGGAGGGCAAACTTTTTTGTATATGTGTGTAAATACTTGTGTATACGTACATGTATGTACGTCTTGGTGGAGAGCCGGCTTAATGTGAATATTCACGTAGGGTGGAAACTTGACCCTCCATCGTGGCCTGTATTAAGGAAACTACGTCCAATAATAGCCAAAATATGAGCATTCAAAACAATAATATGGTACATAAACGGTTATACAATGTGTATGGCATTCGTATGATGAATATGGTGTCATTCGGTGGTTATGGAAAATTAAAATTGCTATTAACGTCGAGCAAGACCCCCATCATCCTCAACCGACCATAGCATACATGTTCCTGGAGCGGTTTCCGTTCTAATGAATATTTTAGGGTTTGTTGTTAAGTGTTCTTGGCCGAGCTAGTTAGCCCCTTTAAGTGTTCCCCGAGGAAATATAGAATGTTTTCATTGCTTCGAGGAGGCATTTCCGATGTGCACCATCTTTCCCTTTCCGATCCTAATTGCGCTCTCGGTGCCCCCAATGACTGCACAGGCCGGCCATCTTGAAATGACCACTGGTCGTACAACTGCTCGTTACGAATGCCAATGAACAATTCATGGCGAAGAAATGCCAGCGCTCGCGAACATGCTTGGAATGTCTAAGGCGATTCTCCAGGTATCAAGATGTTCATGCAGGTTCTTCAGGATGGCAGCACCGTGCAAATACATCGCATTCCAAAGAATGGAGCCGCTGGTTACTAGGACAAGTCACTTATTCGGACTGTACATCCAAGACCATATGCTTGGATTATACATTGAATGTGCCATATTTAGAAAACATTTAGCCGGTGAATGGTCACATACCAGTATAGCAATGTACATATACACTGTTATAATATGCAGGTATTATAATATGCATTCTATATGCTCCACAACAAATTACCACAATATTTGCTCAAATATTGCCGATTTTCAAGGCTGCTGGACACCCTGTAATATACTGTATGGATTGCATTGCATGAATCAAATATATAAATATGTAGACCATATACATGCCTTTGAGTGGCCACGTGTACACTAGCTATTATCCTTTAGCTAGCAATATATTCTGAATAGAATTTCCAATTAAAAGTATGGTCCATGTTATGCTCTTAAATGAAAATCTTAGTCACATATAAGTCATATATGTACGTATGCATGGCCACACGGGACCATTCAGCCGGGGATAGTAAAATATCGAGGACGAGGATCGGTCATAAATTCACAAAAACTGGAAATGAACTTAAAACCATTGAAAATTCAAGGACCACTCGAGAAATATGGGGGAAAAATGGCTGTGGTGGTCGGATTAAATCCAGTGGTGCTCATGAGAGCGAAAGAAAAGAGCAAAGTAAAAGAGCAAGGAAGCGTTACATCCAGTTTGCCGCATGATGGCACCTGAAACAAATGAGTTTCAGTTACAGTTGCTTTTGGGAAGGGGGTTCAGCTTGTTAAGTGACAGAAAAAACAACAACATGGAGTGGCTTGTTGAGCGGAACGCTATTTTAAACGACGCGAACATGTGCCCGCTTTGAAAAACAATAACATCGACCCATGGAGACAATGGAGAATATAACAAGATGGCGGGGGATGATGGTGACGTAGGCATCGGTAAACATTCCGTTTGAATAACACCATCCAGGAAACGCGTTGTCCATTCATCACCAAACACGAAATGACAGCGCCGTAGTCGATACACGTGCAATTTTACAAAATTAATGGTTTAAATGATAAGTTTCGTGTTTTCGTGAATAGAGAATCGATAAACGCGAACTTCTGCATATAGGGTTTCCCTAAACACCTCACTCCCTTTCAAATGAAATAGCACACGTTCATTTCTTTCCATTCCGTGGATAAATGAAACCCTATACGCCTTAATACGCCTATAACGAGTTTTTATATATCATGGCATAAATTTAGGATTCTCCTCTGAAACGCAATCGCTCGACTAGCGAACTACTTTAAAATGATACGAATAAATATCTTTTTCAGAATGATACGGAAGTTCTATACTATTTGACACGAACATTATCATATATATACTCAATGTGACTGCAGAAATGGTGAAAATTTGAAAAAGCGAAAATTTGTTGCACCTGTGGACAACAATCTTTGATGAGACAACTGTTTTGCCCAAAACAAACGGGTCACATGGTAAATTTGCAGTGCCAACAGAGCTTGTGACCAGACCTGGGGTCAAGTGAAGCTAAGGTGCCAATAAAATCTATTGTCTGGTGGAAAGACCACAGAGGATGGTAAGGCAACTGTTTTAGTGTTTTGGAGAGGGTTAGATTAGGGTTAGGCCCATTTCTAGGTCTTAGTGCCTGTGTTGATGATCATTAAAGCTTGTTTTTAATTACTAATTGACTTAGTATGATCATCTACTCCAACTGAATGTGACATACCTGTAGGGATGCAGACCCAAAACACCTTCGGAAGGTTGATGCGCTACTAACACCCCTTAAAAAAAACCAATTATTGTTTTAATGCCAGACAACCCTTTTTTAAGGAAGGGGGTTGGGGTAACACATATATAACTTATCCTTCTCTAAATGAGCGCCAAGAACCAATCCTTTATAAACGTGAAGTTAAACCTACTTTTTCTTTCAATACAACCCCAATTCTTCTTGGAATGGACAAGTACACGTTTTGAAAAGTCTCTAGAGATTCTGAGCCCATTTTCCAATGGCACACGGACAGCCACTCAACATACTCACTAAACTAATGCACTGGTGCGAGCTCATCAGTATGCACAAACTGAAGAAGAACACCAAAGTTTTTTAAATGTATAGCCAGCATAAACACATTCTACCCTTAAATTTCTTGTAGTAATTCGATTATGGCATAGACAAACTCATAAACCAATACCATCATAGTGAAAGATCGTCACTCGATTTTTTGTTTGACTGACATTGACACCCTATCGAGAAAGCCACGAAATTCAAAGGGCCAAAGGCCGATAGTTTCTTTAAATATTTTGATTGAAAAAGGAGCACTGAGACGAGAGTAAAACGGTGACAGCTATTGGACATATTGCTTCCAAATATTAAAAAAAGCAACGTGAATGCGACACAAAACCGCAATCGTAGCTCCGATCCACAGAGACAAACTCGTAAAAATCGGCAATAAAATTTTATAATATAATATCCTAAATGGCACGGATGCATTACGGAACGAATAATAAAACAGTAAATTAATTTTGCAAAAGGTTGAAACGCCAAGTCAGTCAACTGAAATTTTCCCCAACAGAGCAAAACAAGGTTTTGGAAATGAACAAGAAACTCGTAAAGTTTTATGTATCTGGATCGAAAATGCTGATTCTACCATCGTAAACTATAGTGGGCATCAAGCCAAAGAAACTAGTAAATAAAATGCAAATTAATCCTACGAAACTTAATCATTTTTCATTGATATTTAAATCACTCGGCTGTTTATCGTAAAAGTTTTATGTTGAGCTTTAGTAGAGTTCAAAGTTAAAATCCATTCATTCTTGTTATGGGGAAAAACATATAAGAACCATATACTGTATAGTTCGCAATTTGTAAATTTGAAGGGATAACATCTTAAGCTACTTATTTAAAATGATCTACAATATGTAATGACAGCATGCTTCTTTTATATTGCACCAGTTACTTGATATTGTTCCTGTTATTACAGGGTGGCCACAAAAAATTTACTACTGTATTAGTTACAAACATAGGAGTGCAATTTATATTCAAAGCATCATTTTAATTAAAAACATGTTCTTTAACACAATTTGCCCAATTATTTTGACTTGATGAAACCTCATAAAACATAATAATCCAACATTTTGCAAACGCAGAGTGTTAATAAAATGCCATACTTTATGACTAATGTTTCTCCTTAAGCAAATCTATAGCTGCACTTTTCCATAAAAGATTTCATTAGCGTTGCATACGGTTAAATTAACCGGAAATCAATGTTGGTGAGGCGCACGCGCACATCAACTTCAGACTAACCCGTTTAAGCCCGAAAATTCAACGCTAAAATATGAGAGAAAATCATTAAAGCAAAGCACGTCGGGACATCCCGATTTCAGCGCGTTAATCTTCTTCCGGCGAAAACTGCATTATGGGAAATTAGTGTTCGTTTTATACGGGTTAGGATGTTCTGATCGTGCATACGCTTAAATCCTAGTAAATTGAACAAAAAAAAAATATAAGGAATCCACTAAGATGCAGGAAACGTTGAATTGAAGTAGCAAATAGGAAACTCAAACTAGAGCAAACCGTAAAGGGCAAACCATTTGGACAGATCGAAAGCTGGCGCATGCGCAATAGTACACGCATGTACAACTCCACACACAAACGAATACGTTACAGATGAAAATTTTTATGTTGATGCGAGCATACAAGAATGAGCAGATGATGAAGATGACGGTAATTCAATAAAAGAAATCAAATTAAATTTAATTTACATGAGGAGCCGCGAGTGCATATTGCTGCACTTCAATCAATGGTGATGGAAGGTTGCAAAATGCACGCTGGGTTGCCATGCATAAGGTCAAGGCACGAATAAGCCACTTGGGTTTACGACTACCAGATGGCGCTGTGGACGCATTGAGGGATTCACATTGGCCACGATAAACCATGATGAGGAACATAAAGCTGAAGTAAATATACTCGCCAATAGTAAGCACACATGCACTGTGGACTGAGCACACCTGGCAATTGGTATTAGTATTTTTAGATTTTGATTTTGGATTGTTTGATAATTTGTAATAGACATAAAGAGAGAAGGAGCCTATTTTTAGAGGAACTATCCTTGGCCTTTGCCTGAAAACAACTGTGGAAAACCGCAGTCAAGGTATGTGACCTGGGAACTGAACCCGGGTCTGCCGAATGAAAGGCCTGATAGCGTTATCACTACCCCACTACCACTACCAGAACAAAAAAATTAAAGAAAGTGACACAGTAGAACCTGTCTAAATGAATCCTGCGTAAATAAATAACCTCTCTAAAAGCATAAAATGTTCCGGTTCCTACTTGGAGCCTGTGTATATAACAAAGCATAAAAAAGCATATGCATTTAGACAGGTTCTACCGTAGTACATCTTTTAATATTATAGATTGTCTAGTTTTACAGCATCACCTGGCGGCGAAAGACAGGTAGTTTATAGTTATACAGTTAATAGTTATAGTTTTTATAACAATCCCTGGTGGCAAATGTGGAATCACTGATAGACTCTTACTTCACCAATGCGCGACGTACCGAAATAAGGTATAATATACTTTTTTTTCCTTAATAATTAGTTTTTTTCAAATATAATTCAGCATTAAGTAACGATCCCTACAAGGAGTAAACGATGTTGAAAATATAATTAAATTCGGATCTTCTAAATGGTACATTTAACTTTGCTATCAATTTAAAATGCAAATGTAACGCCCATGAACATTCACTTAAAATACATACATATGTACTTTGACCAATTAAAGTTGTACGAGGTTAACATGTATACCATGTCATGAAAGTGCCAGCAAATGTTAAAAAAAGTTCGTCAGAATTCAGGAAAATTGCAAGGAAAAAACGCCCATCTCCTGAGATATACTATAATAAAATAGAGAATGAATTTCCAAGTTTACCATACTTTAGAAACGCCTGCGAAAAAGAAAATATAATTTGATGGAAACAAAAAGAGCAACAGCAATATGCACTCCTGCATTTATGAAACCCTCCTGATCAGATATAAAATACCTGCATATTAGAAAAGAGCGAAGAAAAAAAACCTAAAATAACAGCCAAAAATCACCGAAAATGTTTCCACACTGAGGCATGTCTGCCTTAGACGATATGCATAATAAATTATTCATCATATTGATAAAACCTTCAGAGCACGCCGTGTACGAACGTATATTGCAATGTCATTCGAGAAAGGGAATGAAACTTAGGATAAGAAAAAAAAAAAGACTGTATATTGGTAGATAAAATAAAATATATATTGGATTTTTTTGTTGTTTGTTCAAAGTGTCAATTCAAAACTTTTCAATTCGCCTCAGAGCGAAATAAAAAGTTTCGTGAAGCAGAAATGAGAGATTTTCACGCGTATAGAACCCATCAATAGGTGAATAACTACGTCACAGTTTCATGAAGTTGAAATATTGAACTAAATGTGACATGTGTGACTGCAGAATGTGTCGAAGGCCGTTTAGTTTCCATTCTGTTAGAACAAACCTGTGTTTTTCAACCGGTGTGACGCCAAGAGCCCACAGGTGTGATGCGGAACTTTGGAGATAAGGGTGTTACTATTTTATTTAAATTATATGTTTCCTTCATTATACATTACATTTCGCCCATTTCATTATATTTCTCTCAGAGTTTCATGAATTTTTCATTTTACCAGAAATGTGTTTTATAAAACAAGTTTGATACTTTGTATGCTGCGACAATTTTAGGTCTATTTAGTGTCAAACCCTAGACAACATTTTTGGTGCAACTGGTCATATTGAAAGTTAAAGAAGAACGTTTAGAACTACAATATGTAAGGTGTAACAAAAAAGAAAACGATTGTACGATTTCTCAGGATAGTAAAACGTCCAAAGACAACAAAAATCAAGAAGAAAAAAATATCGAATTTTCATAATATCGATTGAAGGCCTCAAACACATTTTTAGTTACGTATACAAAAGCAGAACTAACATATGCCAATGCTAGATATGTGTATAGTGTTCAGGTAAAATGTTATTTATACATCCGTCGCTATAGAAACTAAATTCACATATCATGTGCACTCGTACATCATATCCATTACCATAATTACAATAAAAATTAATCGGATTAAAATTATATACTCATCGAAACGAAATTAAAATTTACACTTGTGTTATGCCTATCGGGCATATATGATCGTATAAGCTAATCAACACTAACCAACAGCGCATCGAAGTATATAATTTCAGATTAGTTTTCACTATACTGCAAACATTCTACCCCTTTCTACACATTTCCATATTCCACCAAGTCCAGACTAATCTATAATGGCAACCGAAGCTTACCACGACTACTTTTACGAGATGGCCAAGTGTGAATTCACACACATTAAAAAAAGGGTAGTGGTTGTGGTGAGGGTGAGGGTGAAGGAGGGAGTAAGGATGATGAGAAATAGGGGATAACCATAAATGGACGAGCTCGTATAAATCAGACAGCAGATCCAGTATTGAGTCACTGTCAGGATGCGTTTTGGAAGGGGAATTCTGGGAGAGATTGCAGATGGACAAGATGTCACACTCTTAGAAGGGATCTTACCATTGACATTAATGGCGGTCATAAAAGAAGGGGGAGGAGGGCATAGTGACGAATAGTGCGAGGGTGCGAGGGAGATGAAAAAGCGAACAAGTGCCCTTTCATACTGTTTTATCTCGCTGCGCAGCTCACCATTACAGCGTATTCTGCATTTTAGCACCCTTCTCAAGAAGGCCACCGTCATCATCATCATTTCGATTCAAACCCATTTTTCAATGCAATACTGACCAGTGAAATGACCGAGAGCGCATAACTTAAGGTTATGTGCAAAACGAAGTCATTCAAGGGATGACAAATCGGCTTCGTAAGTTGGGCGAACATCAACTGACAATATTCGACAGATTTACCAACGCCAAAATCATCGCATTTTTTCTTCTTTTTTCAAAGCGAGGAAATGACTTAGCTAAAACAGTCAAAAAATGACATCTATGGCTTCACGTTTAGAACCGATCCATATCAAGATATAACCAAATTCAACGTCGTCCTACTTTTCGTCAAACTTGAACAAGCTCAAGGATGGATTATCACTCGGGTCTGAATTTATCCTATCGCCTGAACAAGATTTCCGTTTATTTTTAGAAGATTTCCGCTTATTTTTAGAAAACGCATACGGTGCAATAAAAGTTCCATACCTAACGGATTAAAAGGAATTCCTTTCATGTACATTCGGAAAAATAATGGAAACACTTAAGAAATGTATAGACAGTACGAGTTAGTAGTGGCAACATTGCAATAACTTGACGAAATTCTTAAATTATTCAGCTTAATTAATCATTGTGGAGCCAGTGCGATGAGGAAGTTCAAAACTAGTACGAGTAAATTCTAAGGATTAAAAGCATTATTAAATGTAAATAAGGTTCAACACCATATTAGCAAAGACATGAGGCGCTGAGAGTTAAAGTTGACAAAGTCACAAATTTGTACAAAATGTATTTTTCTGAGATGTATCTCAAATTATATGTGTAGCATGTACAAGTGTTTTCATTATTTTTCACCAACTCCTGTACATATAAGGTACCAGTTAAAATATGGTGAAATAGAAACTTAAAAAAAAATTATGTTCGTTCAAATGTCTTTTTTATGGCCGGAATGATTTTGAAAATATTATAACTCGCAAGCATAAGGTATACAGTGATCTTTATGGAGTAGTTTTGGTTTTTTTCCACGTCGAAATATTCCAAAATGAATGTTTTTTCGTGAAAATCTGTCGTTCCACTGGGATTGGCTCAAAGGGCGAATTTTGAATTTTAGAAATGGTATTTTTTGCAAAACAGAAGGATTGATCCTTACTTGTGGAGAGTGCATTCTTGGCATGTATGTTCAGTGAAAACGTGGCCTGGGCATCGCTTTACCATCACCAGCGCACTCTTAAACACACTCGGATAAAACATTTATAGCTTTCAAACTGCCAAACTGCCAGCATGAATCTCCATCGTTGTTATCATCAATGAGAAACAATGCCACGCGTGCCACCAATTTTCAACTTGCCAATGCCGTGTTGGGAGGAGGGAAAGGGGGCTTTATTACGGCGCTCCATCCTTTCTCCAACTCTCCCATTCCCTACCAGATACAACTATGGCGTATTATAATATCGTAAAGTCCGCTCTCCCACTTTTTTTGTCGGCATTATTTTCTCGACTCTCTTCCAAACCCATTTCTGCAGCAGTAAAACTTTACTGGCGGTGGGGAAAAAAAACTGCTCAGACAATGATGAAGGAAGGGATCCACAGTGAGCCATAATTTGTTATTAGTTCACTCTGTTGCTCGACCAGATAAACTTCTCGCAGCATCTAGCCCCATTCCAACGTATTGTTTAGCAAATTAAGATAAGGCCTTTGTATAGCGTGAGACGTTGCCAGAGGGCGCAACATACCCGTACAAATTTTATACACTGTCTT
Source organism: Julus scanicus (assembly GCA_034698625.1). NCBI lineage: Eukaryota > Metazoa > Arthropoda > Diplopoda > Julida > Julidae > Julus > Julus scanicus. The sequence continues at coordinate 2,928 of JAQGBW010003670.1, read as the reverse complement.
GAGAGGATTGTGGGACCCAATTTCTTCCGTTGGCTAACAGACATCATGAATAGACACGTAAGTTTCCAAATTTCCATGTGGAGGACGGACCATCAAAGCTAGCAACCCCAACAACCCCGATGGAAAGGTGGTTTTAAAAATAATTGGCCTTTTACGAATTCGGCACTTAAGGACTCAGTGGCAGAGTCATTGAATTTCAAAGTTCAATTACGTCGATACGGATCCGGTTCCATCAGAATTTCATCAGGAAGACAGGCTGTACTGTAGATACGCATGCACGCATGCCTTAATTCCTATTAAATGCACGGCCATTAACCATTATTTCCCCCATTATGACATATTTGCGAAATAACCGTGGCAGTTACAAGAGAGAACATTTAGATGTAATCCCGAGTTTAGGCGAGATAAAAGACAGAAAGAGAGCCCATATCCTCGAGTCTCAATGATAATAAAGCCCAAGAAAAAAAACGATTCAATGAGTAAAGTATGGCGATAAAAGCCAACATCTTCCACGGAGCGACGATATACTTATACTTTTACCAGTATTTCCAAACAGTGCACACTGCAGAGTGTATAAGAAACCAGCACTCATCAATAAACCTCCCATCGTCATAAAACTATAACGCCTAACCCTATAGCTACAGTTTAGTGCAAAGTAGAAAAGCGAAATACATGTATATGAAGACGCCGCAAAGACGAGGAGTTTGGTTAAGGAGAAACCACACCAAACACGGCTTACTAAAGAATTTATAGTGACTTGCCCCAAGTTCTGATTAAGGGTACTCATTACGAGTTATATTAAACCTCTAAAGATTACCTATATACAGTCAAATTTCACAAAAACAAATTTTCAGATTTCAAAACAAAATATGTAATCGTTCTCTGTAAAATACAAACATAAATCTATATGCTTTAGTCATCTTAATTGATACCTTCAAGATGGTTTCAAGTTAAAAATCATGAAGTTTAAAATTATACTTGTTAGACAATTAACATCTTTTGCATAAAATGTTTTTTTGTAATAAAAAAATATATATTCGTATCTTATTGGGTCTTACTTCGAAGTTCATTTTATACTCAACGTCATTACAGTTAATGGCGAAAAATATCAATTTTATATAAAAAGCACAAGCATATGTAAGCTTAGTGGAAACGTGAATTAAGTCTTGCTCGACACCGCACGATGTCGCCCCATGACATCTGCAACAGGCCCATTGGCTCAGTTTGCTTTATCGCCAACAATGCGCATTGCCTGCAGATGAGAAACAGTGAAATTTTTATGTTAGCGGTTTTATCCCCGCAACTTTCGCAATTTTTGTTAACACCTTGTCATGCTTTCCAATCTAGAGTACAACAGGAAAAATGTTTCGATGAAAAACGACGTCGTTTCGTCTACACATTTGGGGAATTTTCAGCGTTGAGACGATACAAAAAGACCATCCTATATAGCAAACGTTGCTTTATCCCCCTTTTCCAAACCTCTTTTAATGTCTTATTTTAGATGGACACATTTCCGCATTTTCACAGCGCAGACTCTTTTAATTTCGACATAAAATCAAACACCGCCATCATTCTTCCTTAGCGAAACTCGCTTTTTCTTCAGGGTAAAAAACCAATGCGTAAAGAAATAAGATAGGAAAGCATCGCAACTTAAAATACAAGCGGCATCTAGCAGTATATATAGATAATAATATTTTATTTCGGCATCAAAAATCCAAAATATAAATGAAAACAAGATAAGGCTAGCAGATTGAAAAATTATTGCAAAATATCAAGTTTTTCATTATTTTTGTATCCCCGCATGGTACACTTACGTATAGATTCATGTGAAACAGGGTTTCGTTACATCTAACCATAAAATATTTGACATTAAATGTCTCAAAATTTTAGCCCATGATATAAGTGAACAGATCCACCGCCGGCAGACAGTAATACTAGTTGGTTAAATAATGTGGTACTTTAGCAAAATTAGAAAAAAATTGGTTATGATAATCGTCTAATTTTCTTGATATTAATTAATGTTGTCGCCTGACCCTGTCACGCAATGCCCATTAATGGTCATTAAGCAAATGATCTAATGAAGTTAAGCGATAAATTGGTCATGAGTAATCCGCCTACTAACGTTATCTCTAGCAAACCATATTCAGGGCGCGTTACCTCAATAATGATATTTGCAACTTTACATGTATTAATAAATTATCTGACACTGATGCCTATGCGTGATAAACGTAGTTAAAGTTTATATTTGGAAACCGTTTACGTGGAAGTATCAAGTGTAACACGAGTGTTGACCAGCACGCACTCAACCATTTATTACAGTAAGCGACAGAGAATAAAACCTTGTCTTTGGCTCTACATATATACATGCACACTACTGGTATTCATGCTGAATTAGCATTTATTAAACTGCACACTTGAACGTATATCTATACCACTTGATACATTAGTTCGATGTCCGATATACGTCTTGTTTTTAGAAGCTTACATCGTGGAGTCCTTGTATTACTATCTACAAAACATGATACATGTATCGCCTTAAGGGGGATTCAACCCTATCCTTTTCAATGGGTAAATTTGCAAAGACACTCACAGTCAAACAAAAAAGATGAAATAAAAATAAAAAATTGTTTAAAATAACTTAATAAATCAGCACGGGGCTTCGCTAGTTATTTTTCATTTTAAAATAGATTTTCAAAATTAAATTATTATTTAAATTTTTGCACTCATAACTTGCCTATCTCATACTGCCACCTGCAAGCAACGTGTGCAAAATAACGGTCATTTTTCAAACTTGTAAATTAATTTTAAAAAAATCTACCATTTCAAAGTGAAAAACGACTAGTGGATGCCCTTGCTGATCCATCAAGCCACCCCAAACAATTATCACCCCCACCCAAACCTCCCTCATTCAACTGTGAGTATCTTCGC